>NJDC01058115.1:107426-141911 GCA_002245475.1 Calephelis virginiensis
GCTTACCCATCGTCCCATTCACACTATTCCCTGCACTCACTCTCCTCTCTACATCCGCGGTGTACCTTCCATCCCTGCTAAAAGCACAACCAAGATATACATTTAATTTGTCATTACAACACAGTTGTGTTTTGAAAATGCCAACTTAATGATGGACTTAAATACAGTTAGCTCTGAGTAGTGCTGCTAGCTAAAATAGCCGTTTTCATGTTTAACTATAAATGCTAAAAATTTTACACATATTATAAACCCAAAAATAGTCAGAATTTAATGATCAGATACAGATATGTAATAGAATATAATGTGTTTTTTCCAATTTTCTAATAAAAAAATATGTTGCTCGGTATTGGATATGTGCCCGGTTGGCGATAGGCTTGCCACCTATCACATTGTGGGACTTCGTATCTTCGGCTGGTCGTGGGTGCCTAAGTTGTGACTCTGCCTGTTGCTTCGTGGATATGGGCGTAAAGATACTGTCCTTTTTTATATATTTTAAATAAATTTAATTCAGTTTTGTGAACAAAATTGGACAAAATCAGTCTGTATTTGTCCTGCAGTAAATTACTAGCGATCTCACAGAAACTGTTTGATACGGCGTGTATTTCTAACCATCAGGAAATCCACCTGTATTTGCATATTGAGGAAACTTGCCGGGTAGTTTGTTTTGTCGTTTCTTCTCCTCACTGGCTAGGTTTGGAAACGGTAGTAGTTTACGTTAGATAGGGTTAATTTTATTTGCATTTTAAAATTGTTCATGATAAATAACACAAATCTACGTGAAGCAAAAACTTTGGACCCCTTTTACGAAAATGGCACTGACGGAGGAGTATGAAATAGTGAAATAGTCGAATTGGGCGACCACGAGTTGTATTAAATATATAAAAAAAATGAATGTTAAATACATACATTTCTTCACGCCAAGTCCCTTACGCGGTGGGCAGAGAGTATCGAGTGCCAGAGCTCACGATTCTGACAAAGCTGTCTGGCTTCTTTCACATTAATTACCCTTTTCATATTATATACAAATGAATATTAAAACATATGTTTGTACATCATCAAACAATCTATACATACAATAAATCTGTAGAAGGGTCAATTCGGTATATTGAAAATATTGAAAAAATAAATGTTACTGGATCGACACCAAACCCAAATATGTGATTAAAAAATGTTTGTCCGTCTGTCTGTCTGTCTGTATGTTCAGGCATCACGTGAAAACTAACGGTTCGATTTCGATGAAACTTGGTATAATTATTCCTTATTATCCTGGGCATAAAATGGGATACTTTTTATCCTGGAAAAATTCGTATAAAAAAAATCTTAATTTTTCAGTCTTATCACGCGAAGACCGACATCCGCGCGGACGGAGTCGCGGGCGGAAGCTGTTTATTACTAAATATTTAAATGTTTTACATAAACATGTCGTAGAATATGTTTAAATACTTCAATAATTTTGTAATAACTTTTTAAAACCACATATTCCGCAAATACATTTTATTTATATATATATTACATTTTTTTCAACTATTTTGTAGCGCCGTACCGTAGACGCGAGGGAAAGCAGGAACTAACGTTGCCTCTGTTTTATTATTAATGTGCGTATAATTTTACATGTTATTTTGAAGACAAAAATGATAGAATGCACAAAGCCTATTTTTAGAATTGAAGTATAGTGTTACTAATATAGACAGTTTTATTGGAATTAGCGACTTTTTAATTAGTGTAAGCGGCAAAAAATGTTTTGGCCATGATACATTCTAATGGGTGTTGACATTTTCATCTGGAAATTATCGGCAAACTCCTGGATACGCTACTGAAATTATCATATTTAGTGACATTGACTGGGACATAATGAGTTGGCAATATCCACTGCCGTCAGAAATTATTTATTTTTATTAATTATTTATTTATGTATAAATTGAAAAACTGTTATTTGTACTTTATTTCTGTGACTTGTTTGTATGTTACTTAGCGTAAGTCAGTTTTAATATATTAAAAAAAAAAATTTTCACGCCCATATCCCCGAAGGGTTAGGCAGAGGCACCACCGACAAGCCGAAGACACTAAGTCCCACAGTGTGATAGGGGCAAGCCTATCGCCAACTGGGCACATATCCTATCCCGAGCAACATTTTTTTATTAGAAAATTGGAAAAACCCAATTTTCTTTTTGTTGCCAGACCCGGGATTTGAACCCGGGACCTCATTTGGTCAAGTTCAACAACTGAACCGCTAGACCACAGAGGCATATTAAAATTAGAACAATTCTTTAATTACTATCGAAAGACAGTAAATAAAGTAGCAGCAGCAGCAGATAGATAAGGTAGTGGATCCCACCCTATCTATTCCTGCTATCATAGTGTCATATTCCGGTCCAGAAAGTAGGGTAGCGGATGGACTTGCATATTACGCCTAATGCCATTACCACAGATTAGCGGCGAACCTATGAGATCCATGGTGCTTATAAGTTGTCTGACCACTAGGAAAAAAGTATGCTTGTTTACAGGCCTTTTACAAAGCAACTAAAGTGATAAACTACAAATTATTTCATGTAATTTAGTTTTATCAAAAGAATAGATGAGGCCAGAGTTCAATACTTTTTCGTTGTGTCAGCTGAAGAGGTAAGTCATCATTAGATTTCTATGACGGAGAGGCGTGGTATTACTCGAACTTTTTAGACAGAAACTGCTCTCCATGGGACTAGCTGTTATTGTGTGACCATTATTTCCATTTGTCGAAAGCGGACAGTAAGAATGGTCTTAGTCTTATTTTACAAATTCCGTCGTTCTTAAAAAATCAAATAAACCAATGCAATCAATTTTATTCGCGAATTTAGAAAGTTGAAAGATTTTTTAATTGGTAACTTGTTTACTAATAAAACATAAGGATATTTAATTTACGAATTGAAAGATACGACAGATGTTCTTTTCTAAAATACAAACACCAGATATCTAAATGCTGCGTCTATTTCCTACTCAAAATCTTACTCTTTAATATTTACAAAACTCTAGCTGTTACCGCGTCTTCGCCCGCGTGGTCTAGTTATTTAATAGTTGGCTATCCAACGCTGCCCGTTAACATTTTAAGATAAAAAGTAGCCCACGTCCTTCTCCAAAGTTTAATATATTTTTTTAATATTCAAATCAGTTCAGCAATTCTGCCATCAAACCGAAACATACACTTTCTCTCTCACTGAATGTATGAATACATGAAAAGTAAAGATAGTTTAAGGAGAAAGAAAGTTTTTTTAATCATGTACAAGCTCATTTTCATTATCTGTCTTATTGCTGTTCAAAAGTTGCAGCGTTTTTGCTGTAGCAGACTGTCGAGAACGTTAAAATCTTTTTCTCGACATTTTTGTTAGTATGTAATATCTTATTATTAATGCAAAAATATAAATAATTGGAAAACTAATTATAAAAAAATAACTATTATAACTATAAGATATCGCCCATCCATGGTAAAAGAATTACCAATTAAGCAAATTAACATAAACAACTCAAGTAAAACAAAATTTACTAATCTAAAAAGTATTATACAGTAGTACTATTTAAATTATGCGCTTCGGCTATATTCTTCAAGCTTCGGAAATCCGAATGTATTTTAAAGATATCTATAAAGAGTTGCCATTACACATAATCATTTTGCTTTAATTCAGATTAGGTCAGCCAATTTAAAAAAAAAGTATAAAGTGTAGAAAGAGTAAAAAGTGTAAAGAAGAAGCGTATAATTTAAATACTAGTACCGATGACATTCTGGAATGACGAAATTTAAAAAATAGTTCACTGCGTGCAACCTATAGTTACAAAACCCTATTATTCTTATTTATGACTGCAGTGTTCTTTGGCCAGGCAGCATAGTATCTTGTAGAGCTAACTGAGACCACCGCAACCGCCTTCCTCTCATGACAACTTGCCGGTTTGCACATCAGTCGTCGCAGTTCTCAATCGTTTGATGTTATTTTAAAACTGCAATACCTCCTATGACATTCATTTAAATTGAATAATATATAGAGCTGTAGCCGTCGTTGTGTGTGGCTGTTGTCGTGATGCTGCTACTTGACTAGTTGCTCAGACGGAAGGTCGATGCGGAAGATAATGAAACTAGTGTGCTAGCTCTGAGATCGGTGATTGTGAATGAGTGCGAATGCAAATGCGAATGCGAATGCGAATGACTTTATTACAAAATTACATCTGTTTATATACATTTAAAATCACATAAAAAATTGTAAACAATAACATAAAAAATATAATAAATATAAAATTATATTGTTTTAAATTAAATACTTCTGATGAAAAACGCATTTTTTTGGAAAATTATCAATATAATGTTTATAAAAACAGCCTCGCAAATAATTCATTATTTTAAAACAATTAATTTGATTGGCATAAAAAAGGTTATAGTGAGCTAACCTTGATAATAGAAATATGCTGCGTGGACTTTTTTTAAACTTTTAAGGGAAAACAATTCCGTCATACATACTTTTTGCAAAATTTTAACAGTTAGCGCAGCATACGCATCGGTATTTCTCAATAGGTTAAAAATCTTCAATTTTAAAACATTCTTGATTGGTGCTCCAATTCTATCCGTCTTAATATGATGATATCTAGCCTATAGCGTTCCTCAATAAATGGGTTATCTAACACTGAAAGAGTTTTTCAAATCAGACAAGCAGTTCCTTGACCTTGCACAGTAAATATGGGAGAATATCCTGGCATAATGATGTGTCTACCTACTCCAAACGACGTCATTTGCATACAATTACTGTACTTGTAAATATTCTCGGCTAGTTCAGCAGACTCAGCTGGTTCACTAAGCAAAAGTACCTTACTATTAGCATAACTGTGCGTTTCATCTTTTGAATTTGAAGGCATTACAATGATGACGTATTTTATTCATTTATCCAATTAAAATCCAAGAAGGATTTTTATACTGTAACGTATGGTCATAATCGAATCCTGTATTAACAAAAAAACCCAATCAAACTACCCCTACTACACCTTAACTACCTATACTAATTTTGGTTCAGATCGGTCAGAACAAACGAACTTTCGGATTTATAATATTAGTGGGATAGTGTGAAATGTTAAGTAGGAAGTGTCTATCACTCCAAGGTTCATTATCAGAACTTCTACATAATAAATACCAACCGAATTAAGTAAAATGTATAGAGTGCTCTGACAATTGAAAGATTCAGATCTTTGAAGAATTGGTACTTTATGTAGATAAGCTGATGATGAAGAGCTTTCATCATCAGTACAGCATCATGAAGTGACCATTGTCGAATGTTATAATAATTATAATAAACAAAAATACTATTCTAGCCTACAGTTTTTTAGAGTTTCCTTTGCTTTCCCCAGGCTCACATCATCAGATCCTGACCTGGTGACCCTAAGGTCACCAGGTCAGGATTTTTTTGAAAGGATATCCTTTATGCCTAAGCATAAAGGATATCCTTTCAAAAAAATCCAAATCAGTCCATGGGTCTTTGAGTAATCGGGTAACATACAAAAAAAAACATACAGGCGATTATATAACCTCCTCCTTTTGTAAATCTGTTAAAAAGTATCCTATGTTACTCTCCGACTCCTAAACTATCCCTATACCAATTTTTGTTCAGGTTGGGCCAGGGGTTAGACCGTGAAGAGGAAACAAACAAACAAACAAACTTTCAGATTTGTAATATTATTAGTGGGAATTAGTCCAGGGGTCTTCGAGTAATCGCGTAACATACAAAAAAAACATACAGGCGAATTGATAACATCCTCCTTTTTGAAGTTGGTTAAAAAGATAGGATAGTTACCCTCCGACTCCAAAACTACACCTATACCAATTTTTGTTCAGATCGGTCCAGGGGTTAGACCGTGAAGAAGGAACAAACAAACAAACTTTTGGATTTATAATATTAGTGGGATTAGTGGGAAGTGGGATTTAAGCCGTGTTTTGCCAATAACATCAAACATCTGCGAAAAAATACAGTAATACTAGGTTTTTATCGGTGAAATGTAGGTCAATGTATACACTGTAATATTATGTTTTGTTAGGTGTATACATTAAACAACAATGAATGTACTCTTTGGATTTGTGAGCTAAAGTATCGATAGGCAAATTATATAGCAAACAGCTAAGGATTTTTTTGATAGTCAACTATTCAGTGCTACGCACCTAACTCACATTCTAATGACGTGTTCTTTTAGGCCTTTAAATATATTTATCAAAAAATGAGGATAATAAAAGAAACTTTTTACGAGATATAAACAATTTTGACGTGACAACGTCTTAAATAAGTTGTGTCTCGGAGTCACTCTTTAAAAAGTGTAACGCCGCTCACGTCTGTTACGATGAGTCACCGAACGAGACAGAGGCCCGCTGGACCGCTACAATGTTTTAGTAAACAAAATATATTTCTATAGTTAAAATTTGTGCATTTCTTATTTTCATTAAATTCCTTGTTCCTATTGTGCAATTTAATAATATTCATATCAATAAATATTCTACCGAGAAAAAGACGTTGTAACTTAAACCCGACGTAAAACCGACTTTACAGGTAACCATTTTTTTAAGTACATCTGTCTCGCTTTGAACAAAACTATGGTCACATTATGAATATGCGATAAATGTGCGGCGTAATGTGAGAAGATCACTTTCGTATAAGTGCTAGCTTGAGTTTCTGTGACATAGCAGATTTTATTCTTTCAGAAAATAATTTGAAGGAGTTTCCTCAAACGTTTTGAGAATAAGTGAATGAAAACTTACCGTTTTATTGATAAACATGGACTAAAGTAGGGAAAAAAACGACGGGTTGCACTCCGGGAGTGCCGGCAGAAGTGAAAATTGGTATATTAATGTTGTGCATTTTTGATGTTTTGGAATGGTTAGGGAACAATTTTGCACGAATCGCTTTAACTATTATTATGAAAGTACTATCATTTATGTGGAAAATACAAAATTCATTTATTGCGCTATCGTACACAAACATGACAACACGAACATTCGCACAAGTGCGCTGCGCTGTCTTACGAATTTTCGATCAGGTCACGTGTCCTGACGCGAGTTTAGAAGTTTTTACCCATTCCAAAAAAGTGCGCAACGCCGCTAAAGAAGTTTTCACTTCAAAAGTAGTTTAATATAATAGTCTGTTTCACATTATAGTAAGGACTATAACAGCAAAATGAACCTTGGAGTAATTTACTTCGTATTTGTTAACACGAGGGCTAATGTTTTACTTATCAGCTAAGTAATTGTACAATAATATTAACCCAACAGACGTCTTTTCCTAACTATGTATATTGTTGTTTTTTAATTTAAACATACTTTTCATTATGAAACACGAAAAATAACCAAGCGCACTGAAACGGCAAAAACCGACTACAGCTCTTTCATTATGTTCAGGTCAATGTATCAATTTATGTTTATACTAGCTGTTGTCCGCGGCGTTGCCCGCGTGGTTAGTGGTCTCACCGGATAAAGCTATTGCTGATAAAAAAAATTAGGATAAAATCCGTTGTGTTAATCCAAGTTACCCTCTATCTGTGTGCCAAATTTCATGAAAATCGGTTCAGCAGTTTTAGCGTGAAGTAGTTACAAACAAAAATACAAATTTTTGCATTTAATATTACTAGGATTGACGTCGTCATAATTTTTTTGATGCGATGACAACGGAAAATAGGAATTAATTTTCATTGGTCATTAACAATTAATATAAATGTTTTAACTAACATCATTTTCCATCTTTTTCCTCGTGTTGGTCCGTGCTCCTTTGTAGAATAGACCATCTGCTTTCCTGCCAGGCAGCTCGTAAAAGGCAAGCATAAGCGTAACATCATTAACACCGTGGCATCCTATTAGGTGGTAGAGTTTCGCAGCGACTCGCCCGGTTTGGTACTACTGTCCTACCTATTCCTGCCGCCATAACGTCACGATGTGTTCCGGTTTGGAGGGTAAGGTAGCCGGTTTTTTTTTTGCTCGAGGCCTAACATCCCGGCCTCAGTTTGGCAACGCACCATTACCACCTTTGGTGTCTCTAGGCGACGTGAATTTCTTACCATCAGGAAATCCGTCTGCTTGTTTGCCTTCCAATATCATCAAAAAAACCTACCCATTACCTAGTACTGTTTGTAATTAACAAACACAATTGCAAACAAAACTAATAGTATAAATTATGTACAAATTACACACACACACACACACACATACACAAATTACAAATTACACAAAGCACTCAGGCATACACCCAAGGACAGAAAGACAAACGTCTGTTTGAGAGAGACATACAAACGGACAAACATCTATGTCGGACCTAGATCGGGGCTAGACTACGAGGATATGTTTGAGTTTTTTTGTACAGATAAATATATACTGCTTTGTTTCAGGTTGTTCGAATGTTTGTACTCGTGGTGGTGGTATTTGCTCTATGCTGGCTGCCTTATCATGCTTACTTTGTGCTGGTGTATCATCACCAAGCGTTGGCTTCATCACCGTCCGCGCAACATGTGTATCTGGCCTTCTACTGGCTAGCAATGGCCAACTCTATGTTCAACCCTTTAATTTACTATTGGATGAGTCGCAAGTAAGTTTCTAAAAAAATACTGTTTTGCTCTACAATATGTGTAGAGTTTGTTTAAATAGCGTAATAAACACTGCACTACTAAAAAGTGTCTTCACGCCCATATCCACGAAGAGGTAGGCAGAGGTATAACCAGGGCACCCATGACTAGCCGAAGATACTAAGTCCCACAATGTGATAGGTGGCAAGCCCATCGCCAACCGGGCACATATCCTATCCCGAGCAACATTTTTTATTAGAAAATTGGAAAAACCCAATTTTCGTTTTGCTGCCCGACCCAGGATTTGAACTCGGGACCTCATGCAGTCAAGTCCAACAACTGAACCGCTAGACCCCAGAGGCGATAACTACTAATTATATTTATACATTTAAAAAAAAGTATCTTCACGCCCATATCTAGGGAGACGCACGCAGAGGCACAACCAGGGCACCAACGACTAGCCGAAGACGCTAAGTCCCACAATGTGATAGATGGCAAGTCTATCATCGCCAACCGGGCACATATCCAATCTCGCGCAACATTTTTTCTTTTTATTAGAAAATTGGGAAACCCAACTCTTCTTTTTGTTGCCCGACCCGGGATTTGAACCCGGGACCTCATGTAGTCAAGTCTAATAATAGCTAGACCATAAGTTTCTAATTGCCAATTTGAAACGTTTTAACGATATAGCGTTTGAGTGCTTTTCGTAGATTTAGTTAAATGCTTTCATGTAATTGAAGTAAACATTTTAATTGCTTGTACTACGCGCACTACGTTGTGTATTTATAATAAAATGTATTCACTCTAAATGGAAATCGATTATCGTAAAACGGAAATAAAAATCTTTCATGATTGGTGAATAAATTATCATCAATGAAATCGCTGAATCTGATTTAAAAAAAGTATCTTCACGCCCATATCCCCGAAGAGGTAGGCAGAGGTACAACCAAGGCACCCACGACTAGCCGAAGATACTAAGTCCCACAATGTGATAGGTGGCAAGCCTATCGCCAACCGGGCACATTTCCAGTCCCGACCAACTTTGTTTTTTTTTTAATTAGTTTATGTTGGCCGACCCGGGATTCGAACCCAGGACCTCATGCAGTCAAGTCCAACACCCGGACCGCTAGACCACAGAGGCGACCAATCTGATTTAGATTTATTAATTAAAGCTCACTCATATTGACGTATCAATAATCACGGACTAAAGTAGGAATATAATAAAGTTGATAAAAAACTATAAAGACTATAAAGTCTTTATCACAATATTATAAGCTTTCATATCGCCTCTGTCAGGTCTAGCGGTTCAGTTGTTGGACTTGACTGTATGAGGTCCCGGGTTCGAATCCCAGGTCGGGAAGCAAAAAGAAAATTGGGTTTTTCCAATTTTCTAAATAAAAATATTGCTCGGGGTTGGACATGTGCCCAGTTGGCGATAGGCTTGCCACCTATCACATTGTGGGACTTAGTGTCTTGGGCTAGTCGTGGGTGCCGTGGTTGTGCCTCTGCCTACCTCTTTAGGGACATGGGCGTCAAGATACTTTTTTTTATATAAGCTTTTATTCTTAGGTTCATAAAGAAGTGTAACCACGTGCCTATCTGGCAGGCATCATATAATAGTCTAAGATATGGCATAAATAAATAAACCCTAGGTTTGCTAGCACACCCGTGCTGGCAAAGGTTGTTCACTTACGTTTACTGCATTGAAATCTGACCAAAAATATTATTTCATTCGTTTAACACATGAGGGTATTTTTATTTTAATGCCGAATCTTAGACTATAAAAAGTTATAGATTATTAATGTGGTACATTTTCGCAATGATTCGCTACCTATTCTATTAAACTGACCATAACATCTGTGCTATTTAGTGTTTGCCAGTCTCGCTCCGGCGTAAGCAAATGAAATAAGCCTAATATGAAGCTTAAGGTTTACATAGGAGAGTCAAACAGCAAAGCAGGCAATTCGGGACCGTGTGAAGCATAGAGCAATTTTCATTTTTATTTTCATGGTCTCTTAACATGAGGAGAGCAGTGTCCGTATTCGCTGTCTTTTCCTATAAAAAAAACTAGCAGTTTCACGCAGCTTTGCTTACGTAACTTTGCTGCTACTTCACCGATTTTGATGAAACAAAGCCTATGTCACTCAGGGAAAATGTAGCATTCTAAAGGTAAAAGAATTTTGAAATCGGCCCAGTAGTTTCGGAGTCTATTCATTTCAAACAAACAAACAAAAAATGAAACCTGTTCTCTTTTATTAGTATAGATATTATCAAATATATTTACTTCTACCCTTTTTACTTGACCGTACACGGGTTCGCAAAAGTTCCGATGGTTGGAACTTCAGAAATGTTCGTTTTTTTATCACATAGTTTTGGTTATTTTAACATAACACGAATAGCATTAGAATTGGTTTGGTTAGGTTAGAACAGCCACCACAGAGAGCGCAAATGCAAGCAAACGGAGCAAGCGCAGGAAGAGTAGTGTGTGTGTCGCGTAAGCAGCTGCCGAGCGCTCAAAATGTAAGGTTTTTTTATGAATAGTATTATAGTCTAGTCAAAATAAATTCATTTGTAGGTTGCAAAAATTGCACTTTGGGTGAAAACTTGCCATATGGTAGATATGTCAATAGTAAACATAAAAATAAAAAGTCACCAATTTTGAAATAGTCATTTTTCGTATTTAACCAAAATATATAAAAAAAATAACTCTTAAAAAATAATTATTGTTTTAGTGATTTTGTAAACAGTGGTGTATTTTAGAATTATCTACCAACAATGATAATAATATCCCATAAAAAGTTATAATTTGGGTGATTAATTACTTTTTTATGTTAAATATTTTTTTTGAACAAATCGAAAATAGGGCATTATGAATATTTAAAGTTAACTAGCAGCTACCTGCGGCTTCGCCCGCGTTTTCACAGAAACCCGGTGTGCGATCGGGATTTAAAATAGCCTATATGTTAATCCAGGTCACAATCTATCTGTCTTCCAAATTTCAGACAAATCCGTTCAGCCATTCGAGCGTGAAAGAGTAACAAACATCCATACATACATACTTACAAACTTTCACATTTATAATATTAATAGGATAATATTGGCATGATTAAGTAAGTGTAAAAATCCCTCGAGTGTCTTTAGTGCAAGTCAGAAAAATATATTTTTTAAACAGTTTTTTATATTTTTTCTGATTTTTGTTGTATTTTTTCTGTGTTGGTCTGGGCTCCTTTGTAGAATAGGCCTTCCTTGCCAGGCAGCTCGTAAAAGGTGAGCATAAGCTCACCGTCACTAGCACCGTGACATCTGACTAGGTGGTAGAGATTAGCAGCGACTTGCCCGGATTGGTACTATCGCTTTACTAATTCCTGCCGCCATAACGTCATGACGTGTTCCGATTCGGAGGGTTAGGTAGCCGGTAAACTTACTTTTGCTCGAGGCCTAACATCCCGGTCTCAGGTTGGCAAACATTACCACCATTGGTGTCTCTAGGCGGCGTGAATTTCTTAACATCAGGAAATCCGTCTGCTTGTTTGCCTTCCAATATCATAAAAAAAGTTACCAAGGTGAAAACTTAGTGTAAGTTATTGCTTAGTATATAACCATGAAAATCCTCAAAAGTGCTATTTTGTAAAACATATTTTCAAAATATTTGACAAAAATATTTGAAAAAAAATTAATTTTATAGAACATATGTGCCAATTCTCACTTGAAAATTATTTTTGATTCTGCGTTAAATAAAAAAAAACGTATTGTTAGGTATATCTCGGAGCGCAACCCCCTAAAGCAGGGAAATTACTTTAAATGTATTATAATACATCCATACTATTTTTTAAAAGATAATATCTTATATTGACTAGACTATTAGATATTGTAAGATTAGGTTAGAACAGTTTTAAAAAAGTAATGCGCAAAAGCGAGCGTAGTGAGTGTGTCAAGGCAGCGCGAGCGGCTGCCTAGCGCTTAAAAGCTTATTATAAATAATTCTAAGTGTATGGAATAAGAATTAATTATTTTAACAATAAGTATTTATGTATTATTTATTTAAATAAACCACCCATTAGATATTGAGGCCACAAAAAACTGAACACATGTTTAAGGGGCCATGTAAAAAATACGACAGCACTATACTGTTTTTTTCATACAAAGCAATTATGGATCTTGGCGACAAAAATACACAAGATTAACATTAATATGCTTTATAAGACTAGTGTTTCCAAAACACGATTCATTTCACTTTGCTCGATAGAAAAAAAATTGCGTTTTTACCGATTTTCTAAAAGTTACTAGGGATTGGATATGTGCCCGATTTGTGCTAGGCTTGCCACCTATCACATTGGGAACTGAGTATCTTCAGCTACTCGTGGGAGCCTGGCTAAGCTTCTGCCTATGGAGTATGGAGTATATGGGAGTAAAGATATTTATTTGTGAAATTAATGTTAATGACTGTTGGTTTTTCCGACAAAAAGAATATAGTAGATATTTTTTTTCAGGTTTAGAGTGTACTTCAGAATAGTTTTATGTTGCTGTATATCCACAAAAACATCAACACCGAGTGGTTCTAAGAGACAATTTGGACCAAATAAGTCATTTTCTGGTAAGATATTGACACTAACTAAAATTTAATTTTAGTGTTGCAATAAAATTTGCCAAGTTTTATTTATTTTTTAAGTTTCGTATTTTTCCTGTTTTGATATGATAATTGATTGCCTAAAGAGAATATTGCTAGTATACTACTGTATTTGTACATTTGTCTTTGCAAGTTTATCTCCCATGCAACTTAGAGACTACTTATCTAAATAATGTTTCTCCAGCTATTTAAAATTAACCGATTCTATGAGATGACCAAACGTTACAAGTAGTGGGACGGAAAAAAACAGGAGATGACGTTTTTCTTTTACTTTTTTTATGATATTGGAAGGCATACAAGCAGACAGATTTCCTGATGGTAAGAAATTCCCACCGCCAGAGACACCAATAGTGATTTGCCAACCTGACGCCAGGATCTTAGGCAAAAGCAAAGTAACTTTACCGGCTAACAAGACGGAACACGTCAACGGAAAGAACTGACGTTATGGTGGTAGGAATAGATAAGGCTAAGGTAAAAATCCGGGCGAGTCGCTGTGAAACGCTACCATCTAGTCAGATGTCACGGTGTTTGTGACAACAACCTTATGCTTGCTTATTATGGCAATCTATTTTGCAAAGGAGCCCGGACCAACAAGGAGTAAAACATTACATTCAAAGATAATATGTTTATAGGAAAGACCAGCCGAACCTTATTCACTTTGCATTCGACACTTTCTTCCTACCCTGTAGGTAGTACCATCAAATTTTTCTCTACATTCCGAATTTCAAGAAATTTGAGCACTGAGCGTCGTTTTGTATGTAATTTATAAACTATAAAACTTAGAATAAATGTCTGGAAAATCTGTCAAAAACATATTAAAAAACAAAGAAAGAATGAATTAAAAAGTAATTCGAGTAAGTGAATTATAGCCCAATTTAAGTTTTGAATTTTAACCCTCTCCCACGGAAATCCTTTAGTAAGTGGGATTAAAAGTATCCTATAACCTTCCTCGAAACATAAAATACTCTAAATTCAAATTTCGTTACGAGCGGTTGCGTAGATTTGGCGTCAATCGCGGTCGGAACACAGACCATGACAGACAGACAGAAATGTGTATTTGAAGTTTTGCTACCCCTTTTTAGTAGTTTGTACTTATTTTTTTAATTTCAATGTAAAGAAACCACCTTTCTACAGTTTTATTAAGAGTAAGTATATCTCATGTGTAAAATTCTCGTGTTACAATGTTAGTTCCCGTACTCCTCCGAAACGGCTTGACCTATCCTCGTGAAATTTTGTGAGCATATTGAGTAGGTCCGAGAATCGGCCAATATTTATTTTTCATAGCCCTAAGTGATAAGGATGACTCACCCCAATTTTTTACTAAAATCATATAAAAAACAGCAGAACAACTTTTGCCGGGTCAGCTAGTAGGTACATAGATGTACAATTAGGTACATTTAAAAAAAATAAGCATGTTTCTAGATTTACATGTAATATTTTACACATAATTCTTTGTTTAACAATAAAAAAAACATTTCTATCGTGATAATTATTGTTCACAATGTAAGTCATAGTTTATACGAACGAATACGCTCTTTGACAAAGGAAAAAAGATCTTTGTCGGCAGTAGCCTCATCCAAAGTAGACTTAAATTAAAGATAAGCTTTGAAGTTTTGCGTAGTCAGATAGAAAATTAGAGAGAAAAAATAAATAAACCATTTTTAAAACAGACATCTGGTTGAAAAGTTTCTAAAAATAGTCTGTTTAAGAATTCTTAATTGTGTTTTTAGAATTTAATAAGAAAACTATTTAAATTGGATGATTTGATATTGTATGGTCGAGTGATGAAAACTTAATGTTTGTTCGAAGATAACTTTAGAGGAAAAAGTAGATGGATAATTTGTTTTTTAATATAACCTGTTGTTATAGCTTTCTATCATAGAGCCATTATTATTATATTTGTTAAAACAAATATAATAATAATGAATATATAATGAATATCCATGGACAAATCACATTTATTGATTCTAACCCCAAAGTAAGCAAATTACATGCTTGTGTTATGGGTGTTAGTCAACGATTCTTATACATAGTAATGCTTAAATAGATACCGGAATAAATTTAATAAGCACCCAGACCCGGAAATGCAGACATCTAAATGTTCATCACACAAATGCCTTCCCCCGTTGGGAATCGAACCCGAGCCTTGCGGTAGGTCGAAGTCAAAATATCTATACTACATGTATTTTAGATATAGATATACATACATATATAGCCGAAAACACTTAGTCCCACAATGTGATAGGTGGCAAGCCTATCGCCAACTGGGCACATTTCCAATCCCGAGCAACATTTTTTTTATTAGAAAACCGGAAAATCCCCAATTTCATTTTTGTTGCCCGACCCGGGATTCGAGCCCGGGGCCTCATGCAGTTAAGTCCATCTACTGAACAGCTAGACCACAGTGGTGAAAAGCCCCGACTCTGTCGTCAGTTTGCGAAGAGTTGAAATGACATCTGACTTTGACGTCAAAGATAAAAGACTACAGTGATGATCATAGTGTATTATTTATGGTGATGATACCTATCAACTTCAAAGTTCATGTCACACATTGACTATAGCATAATAAGCATATATCACCCATCTTTTTTAAATTCTCTTTTCATGGTGACATTTCTAAAAAGTTTTATTTTTTAAATAATCTGTAATCTTTTAGTCTTTCATTTTATATTCTTGAGTTTGTTGTGGCTAGTTTCTTGTTACTTTTGTTGTTATGTTTTTACTTTTGTCCCACCATAAAATATAAAGTTGGAAAACCAAAATCGAGGTGTGTTTTCGGATGTTATGAAATTTAAAAAAAGTATTTTTTTAAATTGGAGGAATTTTTTCCTTAATTTTCCATACAAACTGTTAGCGGCTGTTAAACGATACGAAGTTCACCGGGTCGGCTAGTTATATATAAAACTTTTCTCTTGAATCTCTCAACATCCATTCCGTAGTTATAAACATTTAAGCATACATTTGGACAGACAGTGGAAAGCGGCTTTGTCTTATACTTTTTAATTATTTCTAGAATAGAACTTCGTTAAGTGCTGACCATAAAAGTGAATAGGAAAGTTAGGAAATAGCCTCTATTTTCCTGTACCTCCGTGGAAGTGACAAGCGCTATTGTTTAATTACATCGGGAAACAACAAGTGGAAGTTTAGATTTTAAACTTCCTGGAAATAAGTGCACTTCACTACTAACAACTTTGATTAAATTCCGCTTGTTCTGTTTTATCATTTGTTATTTCTTCTGTGTTTGTACAACTTTTAAGAAAATTGCAATAAGTACCTATTTTATCTTTTAACCGATTAACTATCGTTTGCCTTTCTAACTGATGCAATGACAAGATGAGGTTTAAAGAAAACTTTAACACGAAATCATACCTTGTTCGCGGGTATTACAATTTATCAATAAATTTAAGAAATATCTTACATTGCAAGTATATGAAAAGGGATATTGTACCATTGCTGAATATTTTATTGCAAGCGCTGACGTTATGGCGGCAGGAATAGTAAGGCGGTAGCACAAATCCGAGCGAGTCGCTGCGAAACTCTACCAACTAGTCAGATGTCACGGTGTTAGTGACGGTAAGCCTATGCTCGCCTTTTACGAGCTGCCTGGCACAGGAAGGCAGATGGTCTATTCTGCAAAGGAGCCCGGACCAACCTTTTAAATTTATTTTTTAAAATTCCATCTTTTAGTTGTATTAGAATAACGTTTAGCAAACACGAAGAAATCCTCATATCAATCTCTTATAAATATAATGTGTCATGTTATCACTTTAATCATTATTTACATATTTTATAATAAGGAAAAAAGATAAGCCTGCCGAGTTTCTTGCCTTATCTTCTGTTGTGTGGCCGCGTTTTGATCCGGCGGTAGACGTTTTTATATAATTATTATGTAGACGCGTGACAAGTGCCTCTTGTAAAAAAATTCTTTTTTTTCTTTGCCTTCGTTTATAAACTATTAAGCTCTCTAATTTTTAACGGGATAAACATGTTGAATCATTTATTAGGTCGGGGACAAGCCTTTCAATATTTTCCATTAGAAAGTTTTAGTAAAATATTTTTTGGTTTTAATGCTTGTAATTGGGCAATTCTAATACAACTAAAAGATGGAATTTTAAAAAATAAATTTAAAAGGAAAGAGAATTTTCCCGCCACTTTTCGTTTCTTTTTTTGTACGTCGAAATGGGTAAGTCCAACAAAGGAATTTGTTAAATTTTAAAGTTTTGCTATGAGATGTAAATTGCACAAAAAATGTGACATTTATGGACCTAATGCAATAGTAGAAACAGTGGCAATAAATTTTCGTTCAGGAAATTCTGATTTCCAAAATGTATCTTGCTCTGATGGCGTGATTGGTAATCGTGACAAAACTTGTAAAAAATTAGAGCAAATGGAAGTATGATTCGTTACAACATATCTAATAAAGTCTAATAACTGACCAGAAAACAGTTAGACTTATTTAAAAAAGGCTGTCTAGACAATAAAGTTCGGCGAATGGGTGCCACATATATTTACGTAAGGAAACCTAATGAGCCTTGTAAGAATTTATTATTTTCGTATTATAATTTATCCCACAAAAACATTTCATGTTAAATGTTGCGAAGACGAGATCATATAGCTCGGACTGTCAAAAACTAATCAGATATCGTGTAGAGCCAAGTTTCTAACGCACTTCCTTTTTGCTATTCGTCATATGGGCTTGAGCTTAAAAATCTATTCAATCTTTTAAACTCTTTCCGTGCGGCCGACTTGCCAATTAAATCCACGGTTTGCACGCCTACGAGATTATAGCGGGAAAACTCTGCTACGCGCTACGAACTACGCGCTACGAACTATGGCTGCAGAATTTTCCGGCAAATTGAATTTGCGTGGGCCCCTACTATACTTACGACGCTTTCGTTCAAAAATATAGGTTGATTGATAAACACTTATCGAAGTGAAGTGTCGTAATATTATTCGTATCTAAGTACTTGTGGGTAGGTAATACAAGTATAATAATAATAATGTAATGAGGGATATTCTGAAACATAATAATTACACTTTTATCCCGTAATGCAAGGCTTAAGATATTTTTGAAAAAACTGAATAATGTTTTAATTTGATGAAAAAGTCTGTGTTCTCTGTACTTGTCTATAATTTTCAGATCTCAAGCAGGTAACTTAGTATTTGTATGGTAAACCCGGAACAAATCATCCCTTAAAACGAGGGAATACGTACCTATCTTATCTTATTATTTATAACAAGTGGCCACTGACGCCACTGTCGTCAAACCCTGAACCTGAAGATTTTTTGCCACTAACGCCCGGCCATTTTCTGATTGGGTGATCATTCCAATTATTACCTGACCTGAGAGGGACTAACTATACAGAGTGTTAATAAAATTGCATGTCATACTTACAGGGGTGATTCTACTGATGAAACTGAACTTTCCCCAAGGAACCCAAGGGCGATACAAAAAAAAGTATGGACTTTGTAAGGAAAACGATCAGCTGATCGGCTAATTCTACCTATAATGTCCAATTTTTTTCCTTCCTTCCTTGGGGAAAGTTGTTCAGTTTCATCAGTAGAATCACTCCTGTAAGTATGACACGCAATTTTATTTACACCCTATATAGCAGGATCGTTCTAAGAATTCCTTAACTCACTACCAGCGGATCTAGAGGCTTCAACAGCTTCGTCAACATTTTTAAACTCGTTGGAGTAATAAGAACCAGATAATAAAAAGAATATGTCGCAGAGCTTCGACAAAAGACACGGCGGCGTTCCTGCAAATATGCTTTGTTCGAGCCAAACGCCTTCCAAAACTTTGATATCAATTTTACTTCTGCGTTTCGCAGCTGATCTTTTGTAATTAGGCTTTTAAGCTCTGTGTCTTGTGCTTTACACTGAATTACATTACATCGATCGTTTAAATAAAATCCCGTGCTCCCAGACCTCTTAATCTATCAAATTCCAGGTCAAATACCCACCAGACTCCCTATTTCAGATTCAGACTTTAGCATCAAAATTTTCTACTTTTTTTAGCCCCCTCAACGTGATCTTGTAATAAACAGAATTTTTCTACGTGTTGTAGTTTTTGAAATACCGGCTTAGGGGGGTGAAAATGAGGGGGAGGGGCAAAATTAAAATTTTTCTTATACTATAATTTAGCCCTCTCAATACGATACAGCAAACCAAATTCTTCAACGTGCTGTTATTTCTGAGATACAGGGGTGAAGGAGGGAAAGATGGGAGGGGAGGTGTTTCGGATTTTTTTCATACACACTGCAGCCCTCCGCGGCCGCATTCAGATCTCTAGCATCAAAATTTGCGGAAGTCTCAAACAAACTTTCACCCCCTAGTTTAAGGGGTTGGGGGGTAAAAGTTCCAAGTTTTAGGATTTTTTTGTTGTTTGAGTACTAATATTAGCTTAAAAACCAAATTTCAACTTTCTAGGACTTCAGGAAGTACCTTAAAAATTTTGTTGATCATTAGTCAGTGAGAGAGTGAATGATTGACGAAATCGAGGTCTTTTAGATATTAATAAAATCTAAAGTATAAAAGCTATGTAATTGAAACTTCAGGGGTTTATTAAATCTACTACTGACATCATATTCCGAAAATTTTGTTTATCTGGTATAATCTAAACTCAAGTTATGAAGGTTCAAAAATACGACGAACCGGTTCGAGAAAAGGTAGGTAGTGCCCTTGCGCTTGCGCTTCGCTTGGCTCGTCTTGGCGGGGGCACTTCCGTGCCCCCAGATATATTGCGATTCCCTTTAAAGACGTAATGAAATTACGTTTCTAAGATATTGATTACTGAAAACGAAAAGAGGATTACCTAGGATGAGAATGTACAAAAAATATTGTGGTCTAAATCGGTCAACCTTTACAGGTGATCTGAAAACACGCATTCAGTTGTAAAGTTCAGTTTGTGTTTAGTAAAACATAGAATCGGAAGAGCAGCATTCGTTAAAAGCTTAATTAGACGGGTAAAAATATCGATTTAGATTTCTACTGTCATGGGACTTAGCAAGAAACCAAAAATACGTCCAGAACTGATCAAGAGCAATTATGTAACTACCCCCATACTAATAAAACTTACATTCCCGTTGATCTGGTGAGTAACTTGACTTTTGCTAACATAAATGACGTTACATAGCAGACCAACCACCGCGTAAGTTTTATTATTAAGCTATCCCGCTTAATCATGAGTCATATCCTTAGACACTCAAAAAAATCGAGAGTACGTCTGGGAAGTCATAATACAATCATCATACATCCCTGATCTTGAGTTATCAGATTTCCTTCTATTTCGGTATCTTCAAATTCTTTAGATATCTGATGAGAAAAATGAGAGAAAACAAGAGAGAAATGCTAAAACTATTTGTAGTTTTTATTGGAAAGTCTTAAAATTTCTACTTTAATGGAATTATGTCACAGATGCACAGATGTCACTTATAGTCGCAAGTTATGGAACAAAATTATTTGTTTTGATTTATTATACAGGATACCCCAGAGTAGACCCTCAAGAAGCCAGAGCATGGTGGTCATACGCACTGTGTAGCTTATGTAAAAAAATATTTAAAAAATGTACTTGAAAAAAAATACTACCCTCTATAATTAAAACGAAAACATTACTATATGTTATCGGTGTTAACAACTACTTTAAGAAATAAACGGAACAAGAAAAGAGATTTTTATTATTAATTTTAGTAATTATTTTTTGAAATTTTAGCTGGACTACGATATCTTTTAATTTGTAACATTTCCGTTTCTTCCAATTTTTCCAATTTTCTAATTAAAAAAAAAATGTTGGTCGGAATTGGAAATGTGCCCGGTTGGCGATAGGCTTGCCACCTATGCCACATTGTGGGACTTAGTGTCTTCGGCTAGTCGTGGGTGCCTTGTTTGTACCTCTGCCTACCACTTCGGGGATATGGGCGTGAAGATACTTTTTTGTTTCTTACATTTATTATAAAAAGTATTTAATACTTCAGTAATCTTTGATGCTAATTACTAACATAAATGAAAATTGCTTTTTGTTTTCATTTTCAACACTCTCTGGACGGCATGCTTCAACATTGAAAAGTTCATCTAGCATTTTGAATAACAAACGACTTGATTACAAGGAATCAAATAACATGAAACATTATTTTTTAGAATCGACAGGAACGTGCTTCCACGTCAAGCTTGAAGCTTTTAAAACTTTTTCGCTTACAAATTAATAGACACGCGCTTAAATAATTTCGTGGCAATTTAATATTACATCATTGCAGTTGATTACGAAAATATATATTTCTCTCATAACACTGGCCTGCAAAAACAAATTTTTGGTTTGGAGCAGCTTTGTTCGTATCTGTAGTCGGTAAAGTCAGTAGTATGAATTAGATTGTTGCTGCTAGATGTCAGCTGACAGCTCTAGTTTACCTAAAATTCTGATTTTAACTTTTGTCTGGTTTTATTCGAAATCAGTCCGTATTACAATTACTTACATGACATTAATTGTATATATTATCCAGCACAATCTTACTTAAATAAATCACTTACTTTTTTTATTGTATAATTTCCAAATAAATTAATACTTTCTCTTAAATATGTATTTCTATTCGATTTTATAAACAAACTGATATGAAACGTGTGAGTATATTTCTAGTATCAGCTGACCAAATTATATACCCAAAATCAGGAATAAAATCTTAGGAACCAAAATGAGTGTAACATTTTTGAAGATTAATGCCGCGGAAATGAACTGTTCCATAAAACAAAATGTAGGCAATAGACTAATATTTTTTTTTTTGCCATCGAAGATTGACCGAGATGATGAGGTCGTCAAAATAACTGAAAAATGTATGCATTATAAAGTGTTAGTCAATTACCACAAGTAGGGGTAGGTAATTTAATAAACAAATTCTATGTTGACCCTTTCGGAAATATTTTCTATCTTTCAAAAAAAGAATGATGAAATTGTGACGTAGTACCTTCTAGAAATTTTAGAAATTCTTGGACTCAGTTTTTGCAGTTTTATTGCACTTAATTATGTTTAGACATGCAAAGACCTTTTAGATGGTAGTAAACACGCCTTCCAACAAAGGCTTCCTTGGAGAAAACTCCGCTACGATCAAATAAAAATCATTTATTGTATCAAATGTGGTGTAAATAAGGACCATTGACGGCATGCAGTAATTAGTTATAACATTATAACTAGCTTACCTGGCGAACTTTGTATCGCTTGCCATTAACAGCTGCAAAAAGTTTTTTTGTTTTAAACATTGTTTTTCCCTTGTTTTTCTTTTCCTAAAAAGCTTCTCCTGATAATACCCATCACAACAAAAAAGAATTAGCAAAATTTGTATATTTTTCAGGCGTGATACGATGATCATGTAAACAGGGGATTACTTTGAACGAATGAATGAATGGAAACACTTTATTATGCACCAAAATTTAAAAAATAATACACACTCTTTCACTTATATTATCTAACTTACGTGCACAAAGGCGGTCTTATCGCTTCAGAGCGCGAGCAATCTCTGCCAGACAACCTTTAAATATACGAGTCTATAGAAAATAATCCAAAAGGCAACCACTCTTTTTTAAGTAGTTTTAAGTGTTTTGTCTCTTTTCGTTACTTTCGTTGAAAGAAGATAACGACATTTTAAAAACAATTTAGTGTGTGCGCAACAATATCACCATCACTGTAAATATTGTTTCAGTGAGCCAGCGACATTGCCGCAACGGATCATCTATCAGCCGAGCATGACACTCGCATAGACGAAGCAACCTGTCTCGCTCCTTGCCTGCTAATGGTAACATATTTTTAAGGGAAACTTCTTTAGCACTTCTTTTGCACTTTTTGTGATGTATAAAAATATTAAACTAGCGTCAGGACACATTACCTAATCACAAATTTGTGAAACGGAGGAAGAGTAAAACCACTGAGTGTTTTTTTAAATCTTATGTTTCAAACCTTTTGTTCAGATGTATATCAATCCCATCGTACTCGATCAGACTTTTATCCCTCATATTGAATTAAAAAGGAATGTATAGATACAAAAGTTATATATTTCAGATTTTTTTTAATCTAAAAGAGAATTCAGTGATAAAATGCTTATAGAAAGAAATTACAATAAATTTTTCCTAAAATGCGGGGGCTACAGATCATTACCGACCTCAATATAATGATAAGCTATTTTACGTCTCGCTACATGTTAAATCATGTGTAAAATATATTTCCACGTGACAGATATTTCAGCTTAGGAAAGGTTCGTGATTAGCATCGTAGGGTCCAATCTTGTCATCTTTCCATAATTTTAGAATACACCCATAACTCATAGAGACATTATTACATCCGGAAATATTTATACATAGTGGATTAAAAACAATAATTTTGAGTATGACTCGTCTGTAGTAGTGAAGCCTAAGAGGAGGAATAGAGTTACTTGAGAGCATTAGTTTATTATAGGGGAGATACTTTGTACCATCATTAAACATCTCTATCATAATATAACAATGTCAATTCTATAGAATTGTGCGTGAATGGCAGTCGATATAAATTTTATTGGCTTTTGAAATATACTTCATTCTTTACATGACACAAAGTATGAATGCAAGCCAAAAAGTCTTGAAACAAGGTTGGTAGAAGGTAATTTCACATCATAATATGAAGCTCCAAGCGAGTAATATTCCAAATTTAGTCTAAGAATTTTTTCAGGCAACCCATTTTTAATATATTTTCTGATATACTAAATTTGGTGGTGTCAAGAGTCTCCGAAACCGGCGTGTTTGTATGAAAAGGGTTATGAATGTGAAGGAAGCAAGACAGGTTTGTCAGGATCGTGAGGTCTGGCACTCAATACTCTCTGCCTACCCCGTAAGGGACTTGGCGTAAAGATATGTATGTATGTATGTATGTACTAAATTTGCTATAAAACCGATTTCATCCTATTATCAGCTCGGTGTAGGTTGACCTAACTTCGGATCTCCGATTAACAGGGGTAAGATCAATTCATGTAATTTGTATTAACTTTTAATGTTTTTTGAACAGGATAGGAATTATTTTTCAAAGAACAGTTACCCAAACTAATAAACCAATCAAAATTATAATAAACCTATTATTTTTTTTTCTCTAGACCACTCAAATGGATCGCTGTCAGTGACAAACATCAACGGCGTTAAAAAGAATCATCGAGAAGAATTCGAATGTTATAGAAACAATGTGGGTGATGACATACTTTAAAATAATATTTTTGAACTCAAGTGATACGGATATAAGTGTACAAAGTGTAAAAATAGGCAATCAAGTCAAATAATTTAGTTATTGTCGTCATTTCATTTTGATAGCTAAAATGCCGATTACAATTATCTATTTACAGTTACTGGATTTTGTTGCTAAGATATTTTTATACACGAAAAATAAGTGGTTGCCCAGCAACTGCTCCAAGATAGCCCTGCCTCGTAACTTAGATTACTGATTGGTTAGAATTGACAGTAAGAAATAAATATTTAGTTCTGAGACTTAGCGTCATTAATAAAATTTAATTTGTACAAAAGCCTCATAAGTATAGCTTTGTAAATTCTTTTGTTAAGTGTATTGCATTTAGTATTTATAGTAATGTGATTTATTTGCTGCTATTGGTATAAATACCCAAAATGCATATTAATAACCTCAAAATCGTGAACTGAAAACAAGCGCATGTTAAAAAAATTTAATACTTTCGTGTCCATTGTATTAGTGCACACGCACGAACTGTACTACTGTTTAAATTATGCGCTTCGGCTTTACACGTTTTACTCTTTTTACACTTTATACTTTTATTTTTAACCTAATCTAAATTTAAGTGAAATCATTACTTATGTATAATTACAACTCTATATATTAAAAATAGAATCGGATTTCCGAAGCTTGACGAATATAACCGAAGCGTATAATTTAAATAGTACTACTGTACTATATTGATTTATAAAGCGCAGTAAAACTGCAAAAACCTTTTGATTTTAATATCTAAGTTATCCAAGTCCACAAAACCAGCCAATTGTAAGTCGAACTCGCAACCATGTAGGTATGTAAAAGTTCACCCATTCATTTTATTATAAGATAAAAAGTATTTTCACGCCCATATCCCCGAAGAGGTAGGCAGAGGTACAACCAAGGCACCCAAGACTAGCCGAAGACACTAAGTCTCACAGTGTCATAGGTGGCAAGCCTATCGCCAACCGGGCACATTTCCAATCCCGACCAACATTTTTTTTATTAGAAAATTGGAAAAATCCAATTTTATTATGAGATGTAACTAAAAATGTACGGTTTTTGCAACTATCCCTTTATTTTTGCTGTACGACGTTGCTTCATACTAAGACTCCCTTGTGAGCTTCGAAAATTGGCGGCATAAATGGCTGTTTCTTTTGATTATGTTAGCTTAAAGGTTTGACAGTAGACCTGAGTATTTGATATGAAAAAAGAAAAAAGGGCCATGACACACAGACGCACGGATTACAAAGTGAGTTTATAAGATGTCCATTTTTCGTTTACAGCACCCCAATTGAGTAGTTTCCCCGATTTCAAAGGGTTTCCATCACTTGAGTTAATCAAATTGGATGGCAATGGAACAACCTTAAAAGTACGGTATTTTAAATAAAAACATATTTTCAAAAATCGGTTCCGAATACTTTTTATAACATATGCTGACTGACTGACTGGTTCGTCATCTCCGAGCAAAACTTGTTATAGTCAAAGTGAAATTAGGTGAGTAGGGTCGTTTAATTGAATAAACACCCATGAAGGACGGAATTTCAGAAAATTTAAAACTAAAGGGTTGAAATAGAGGTTGAAAGTTTGTATGAAAGTAATACAAAAATATGGGAGTCGAACATATAACCTCCTTCTTTTTTCAGATGCGTTTAAAATGGCTTTATCTCAAGCTCTTAATTTGGAGATTAAAAAACGGTTCAAACACTATTTTTTTCTTGTTTTCATCGATAGCTCCTAATCTATTTGATTTATTTTTGTTGATCATTGAATGTTTCCCGCTTGTTATGATGGGGTTTTATAATTTTAAGCTCTTTTGTATGACAAAAAATGGGCTGTCATACTGTATAGTTACCTAAACACACTACATTTATTCCAATACATGGCTCTGTTGTAGCTTAAAAGAAGGACAAACGCACGACACATTTATTATTTGAAGTACAGTTTTTGTCAAATTGAGCTCCTAAGTTGTTCAAACATGTTTGCGTATGATTATAGGTGTGATTATAAAGCTGGAAACATATTATCGGATGCGGCTTATAGACGCAGCTTATGGCCGCAACTTACAGCCACGACTGATAAATTCGTGCAAACCGGTTGCGGACGTTCTTGGGTGACGAGAACATCTATCTACAATATCTATCGGATATCCGAACGCTCAAAGACACGTCCTCGACTAACGTCCGATAGTTTGCAAGGCTTACGGCCAATGTTAATAATGTATATCGAAAGATGGATTTCAAGCAATCTAGCTAGCTGCGTTTCCGCCGGCCTATCCTTATACCTAATTGCCACATTTATCCTGTCCACAGACATGTTATTGGCAAGCAATAACATAAAAATGGATTAAAATATCAATCTTGTACAGCGAGTTTTGGATTAGGATTGATTATTAATATTGGCCGTTAGTGACGGCTACAAGCCGCGTCCATTAACTGTGACTTTTGAATGTTTATACACCATTTGCGGACTCTTTTGGCTCACAAATTACAAGCGCAACCGATGTCTTGCGGATGTCCGAAGGTTTAATTTAAGGTCAAGTCAGCGACTTGTGAAGTTTTTTGAAAGTCAGTAAGGCTTTCACTATCTAAATGTCCGATAGTATGTTTCCAGCTTAACTCATATTACTATTTTTTGAAAGATACTCGTTATAAATTTGGGCCATGACATGTTTGTGAATAGTTAAAACCTATGTGATATAATAACGTGTTATCTATTGCCACTCGACTTGTCCGCTTATTAGAAATAATCACTGTCTTCACACATGCGCTTGTTGACAATTTTTATAATAATTATAACCTTTTCTACCACGCCACCGCATTCTTTGTAAGTAACTTTTATTTCACAATATTTCCGCTGCTATTTCTCTTTTTCCTCGGTCATAGCATCAAACTAGAACGGGTGGACCATTTTTTTTAATTCATTGTTGGATGTCAGGAGAAGATTCCATATGAAAAAAAAGACGGTTTGCACTCCGGGAGTGCAAGCAGAAGTGAAAACTTAATTATTAACGTTGTGCATTTTTGATGTTTTTGAATGGTTAGGGAATAGATAATTTTGCACGAATTACTTTAATTATCAGTATGAAAGAACTATCATTTATGTGGTATAATACGTGAGACTATTGTCTTGTGGATAATAGGACATTTTTGGATTCGTACTGCAATCGCACAATCCGTAAAATGTACTAGTTCACCTTATTAGTACTACCTCAAGTATTCAGTGCTAAACCAACAAACTTCGGTACGCTACCTACCTACCTACTAGTAGGGCCACTTCATAATTTACCTCGGCCAGTTTAAATAGTTCGGAAATATATAAGCAATACAAAAAGAGCAATGAATCTACGTTTTATTTTAGATCTGCGCGACCTAGCGACCTGCGCCGCCATCTTGTTCGCGCATGCGCAGTGCGCCGTTTTACGTTTTGACGCGAAATTTGAAGTTTTTACCCATTACAGAAAAAGTGCGCAACGCCGCTAAAGAAGTTTTCACTTAAAAAAACATCTATCGGATCATGTTATTTTTTTATAAAAATGAAATTTGATAGTCCATCCCTTCAGGTGTGATGCGATAATTAATGGATTAATTTTTATATTAAACATCTTTTATATATCAATATTAAGCGTCTAAATTTAATTATTTAAATAGTAACAGTCACATGTCTGAACGAACATTGGACGAATTGGACTAGGTCTTTGGAATTTAGTAGTAAGATTTAATTTTTGGAAAGATTCTAGCTTTTTTATGAACTATTTAGACGATAACTAAGTATATGGTAGGTACGGTTGATCGCATAACATAGGTATCGAATTATAGAGAAATAAAATACAAAACCTCTTTTGATTGTGTTAATTCATGTATTTGTACGAAGATATTTATGATGAAAATAAAATATTTTTGTTGTATTTATAAAAAAAACAATATTTTTGTATAACACTGATAACCAATAGTACAATTCTTGTGAATAACTTAACTGAAAATAGACAATATTTGTGAAAAATATTTTCCGATGTTCTATTTGCTTCAACTGTCAAAAATATACGTAATTCAATAAATTTCTTGCAAAATAAATGATGTGTTAATGTTATGGAAGTTTTTCATTTATTAAACCCAGTTAATATTTTTTTATTAATCTACTTCAACTTACTTACTTTGTCGCCTCTGTGGTCTAGCGGTCCGGGTGTTGGACTTGACTGCATGAGGTCCCGGACTCGAATCCCGGGTCGGCCAACAAAAAGAAAATTGGATTTTTCCAATTTTCTAATAAATAAAAATGTTGGTCGGGATTGGAATTGTGCCTGGTTGGCGATAGGCTTGCCACCTATCACATTGTGGGACTTGTATCTTCGGCTAGTCGTGGGTACCTTGGTTGTACCTCTGCCTACCTCTTCGGGGATATGGGCGTGAAGATACTTTTTTTTTATCTACTTCAACCAGAGGACGCTATCGTATATAATTTGACTGTACAACTCGTCAACTATGCATTCCGCTGGTATTCGACCCCTCGCTCTCCCACTACGGGCGGGGCGTCCCGCATCTGCCGCAAACGCTCCGAGCCGCAAGCGCCCATATTATCTTTGTTGCCGTTATCAAACAGATATTTTGTCAAGCCTTCCCCCGTCGGGAGTCGTACCCAAGCCTCCCGGCTTGTCGGTGGAGTTAGGCATGTAACGACCGTCGACCAACGAGGTGGTCAAAGGACAATCAACAATGTTTTTTCTTACAGTTTTACTCCGCTTTAATTATATTTCACCGGATCTGATGAAACATTCCTTCGGAATTTCTTAGGAATACAGCTTTTTAAACATATATATTTTTTTAAATTTGTCAATAATTTTCTTACAATATGTCGATATATACACTTAAAAGGATTAATATTGAAAACATATACGTTATTTGTTGATCTAGATATAAATGGAGCAATGCGAAGAAGAAGCAATAATTTTAAAGCGTCATTAACACCATAGCGATGTGATAATTTATGGTCGATCCAGTAAATTGTCACAGAAATTTACCATGTGAAGTGTATTTAACTTGACTAACGACAGATTCTCAAAACCTATAGGTAATGTAGCTTAGAGTCATCTTAATTTTTAAACAAAATATCCGCATTGAAATCGGTCCATTCAAAAGTTATGATGCAATAGACATACGGACACAGTCCCTCCACACATAGACCCACACACACACATAAATGTGAAAGAGGAGAGCTAAGTTCAATACAAAAAATATAACTCTATTTCTTTGCTTTATTGGATATCTATAATAAAGGCTGTTATTTTTTTATGATATTGGAAGGCAAACAAGCAGACGGATTTCTTGATGGTAAGAAATTCACGCCGCCTAGAGAAACCAAAGGTAGCAATGGTGCGTTGCCAACCTAAGACCTAATCTTAGACCTTGAGCAAATGTAAGTTAACCGGCTATCTTACCCTCCGAACTTATTTTTTAACTTTTTTTTTATTTTTAGATTTTTTCTATGTTTACACACAATTACCGAGTTAGATTACAAATTTCATGCTCCTAGGTCATCTGGAAGTAGATTAGGTTTAGCTAGTTAAGTCGGTACCAAAATTTATAACTTTTAAACTTTATATCTTTGTAACCTTTTAAGGTAGCTTCATGAAATTTGGGCTTCTATATTTCCTTATAAACATACTTAAACACACATAGTTACATGTCTTTAAGTTAAAGAGGTTTTGAGTAATAGAAGGGTTTAAAAGTGGCACCAAATGGTTCGTATAACATTACATTCGGCACTGGCTAGCCAGTTCCTTTGCTTGAACTTGGCTTGACACGCTTTCGTGTGTCTAGATATTACCTACTTTAGCATATTGCTACAGATTCCAGTGTTGCGAGCCACAAGCTGCTTTGGAATTGCTAACAATAAAAACGTTGCAGCCAGCTTCAAATAGATTTAAACTAAATTGAAATGTAACTAACGAACGCTCTGATATAGAACACAGACGAATAAGCATTTTTCATTTAAGCACTTCAAAGCTTAGGCAGCTGAACTTTCGTATAAAGGTATATTGGAAAACCAAGCTTAATCTCCGATAGGTTTTATTATATGCAAGGCTGTATGAGAAAGTCATTCGTACGTTCTATTTTTATTTCATTAAAAATATAGTCCGAGGGTAACACTATTGTCGTTGCCCCCTTTATTCCTAATACATACATAGAATCTCTAACTACTTTGTGCCTAATACTGCCTAATGTGTAATGGTACCTTTAGGTTGTAAGTTAGTTTAATATTCATAAACTGGTGTCACGAAATAAAGACAAAGCATTGTACATTATTATTCTACCAAGAAATCCAAATGGAGTGTACTTCCCAGTTGCATGCCTCATCCGATTCAGTTTTACGGGATCATTGCTTACGTAGGTACATTAAACAACGTTTTCGGTTTTTAAGTTCTAAATGATAAAGTTATGCCTTTACCGTTTAAAACTTAAAAACCGAAAACGTACAGAAAGACTTTTTTTTTTAAAAAACATGCATTATTAAAAACATAAATCTGGATGCATCAAACTAAAGTCAACAATCTACTTCAAATCATAAAATCTAGGCAACGTAATAATTTTAACATTTAAAAAAATATATATACCCCAACGTCCTCAGACATGGTTTGCAACCCTTCGTCGATCACTGATGAATGCTCTCACCATTTGTGCTAACTAGGATTCAAATCGTATCTTAAAATTCAATAGTATACCTACTTAAACAGTTTTATTTATCTCAAGCACGCTAAAATGACAAAATCAAAATAATCTAATAGTGTATTTAAAAACCTGTCTATTCTTTGATACTTAATGGGAGTCTAGATAAAAAAAACCTAAACAATACCATGGATTAGTAAATATAAAATTGTATTAAAAAATCTGTACTTATAAAAAATGTGTTAGTTACAATAATTTTATTGTAACTTAAGAACGGTTAAACTGATTTAGCTAAAAATGTATAAAAGCTAAAAAAAACGGAGACGTAGCTTAGAACTAGGACATAGAGTACATTTCATCTCGTTCAACATCGAGAAAAGTAGGAAAAACAACATTTTAGTTTTTCCCATACAAACAGAAGGAGAGGAACGAAGTTCTCTGAAACAGCTAGTACCTCCTATTAATACTATAAATGCGAAAGTTTGTAAGGATGTTTGTATGTTTGTAACTCTCTCGCGCTCGAATGGCTTAACGAATTTGTCTGAAATTTGGAACAGAAATAGATTGTTACTATTAATCCTGATTGCACGTCGGGTTCCTGCGAAAACCGCAGGTAACAGCTAGTATTTTTGAAAAATAAGAATGTGCTGTCTTGGACAACAGTAACGATGAATAAAAAACAGCAACGTTTAGATTACCAGGATAACTTACGTTAGCACCTACCACCTCACCGCTACAAACTACCGTTTAAAGCAACGCCCGTACCTACCTTCTATGGAAATTTCCAGAATACCTCACAAAGATAATCTGATTATCGCATTACGAATTTTGCCTTAAAAGCTAGTTTCATTAAAGCTCCTATCCGATTCTGCTGCCATTAATTAGGCAGCTTATCTATCTCCAACTGTTTATTAGAACCACACAACCACAAGAACAACGTTAGGTTTTTGCCGACTTTAAAATGTGACCGTCTAGTGGCCACTAATTTGTAAAATAAAAAAATAATCAAACTTACGTTTGCGAAGCGAGCGAAAAAAGAATAAATACACATACGTTTGACTAGACTCATATAGGTACATATACAGTCTGAGCGTTCTTCAGTAGGTCAAACAAAATGTAATGCAAAATTCGAAGCAAGGAAATATACTATTTCTTTTTCTACTTTTATATTCCGTAAATTCAGTAATGACAAAAGTTTGTTTTGTAAAAGTTTTGCATTTGGCACTCGAAGCATTCATCAAGAATAGAATAGGTACATTAAAGCTTTTGAATTAGAAGTTTGACGTCTTATTTCATAATTTGAAGTCATTCTAACTTAGAACCAGTAACAAAACGTTTTACCAAAAACATTCGTAAGAAAACAAATTTAATTTACGTGAAATGACATTTGTTACGCATAATTTCAAAGTTAATGATTTAGAAAAAAGACGCTTAAGGAAATCCAAAATTTTCGACCCATTTTTACGAAAATTGCGGTGACGGAGGAGCATGGAAATTTGTCGCAATTATAGTTTATGTGTAGGATAAGTACGGAATGCTAATGTTTCTCAGTAATAATGCTTATAAAGTACAATAAATAAAACATTACCCACACTACCATGCATTTGACACACACAAACAAATATATTTATGATAACGATAAAATACACAGATGGCGCATTAAAAAGTTTTGAAACAAAGTAGTTGGTCTTGAGAAATGAAGGTGGCATTCTTATCAACAATAAATTAAAATTTGGAAATCAAAACATTAAAATGGTCGAATTTCGACCAATGGACGACCACCAGTATTTACTGATAAACATTATATAATATTACAAAAGAAAGCTATCAATTGCGTACGTGCAACATACGCAATTTATAAAACCATCCCGGAAAAAGGAAAACTCGAACGCTGTTCCGAATAACATAAGGAACAACGAAAAAATTGTATTAAAATATTAGTTTTATTCTGACGTTATGGAATGTTGTCTCTAACAGCCCTTTTTTTTTATCACACAATAAAATTAATAGCGATATTCTCCACATAGTAAAAATTCAGTTGGCAATAAACATTTTCCGCGTTTCTAAAACTTTTTTATCTCATGAAATGATAATGTACTCTGAGGTTTCCTACGTGTAAAGTTTTATTCTTATACATGACAAACATAATATTTTTGTTCTACATAAGACGTAATAACGGGGATTATGGTAATGTTGTCTGGCAGATATTACTCTTTAGAAATAAAATTGTCTTTATCTAGGTTTCTATGTTAATGTAAGCATATGAAACTGTTGATATGTAAAGGCAGTTTTTTTGTGGAATTCCTGTTTTTCACTTGGCGTCAGGCACTTCACTTAACCAAGGTTATTTTGAGTGGTGGATTTAAAAAATAACATTTATCATTCTTTTGGTTTAGGTATATTTCGTCGATAAAACTGCATTATTTTCTGTTACAGATCAGAAAATAAATATGGATTAGTTGATTTGTTTTAATAACATATGTATTGTTTGAGTTTCAGAAAAATGATTCTACTCGCAGTTATACAGGGTTACTTTCAAAGGACCGGCCAAATTTTAATATAAGGGGGTAATAGCTTACTTGGTAATGCATTTTAAATTTTATTGCCAAATTGTAACTTTTAATAAACATTCATTTAAAACAGTACGCAAAACTGCTTCACTTGTTGTCACCCAACATTGTAGTTAGTACGAGTTATGACGTCACCAGTCTGCGAATGCGACTCCAGTCGGTAAGAATCAGATCTATTTGTTTACGTTATAGTAGGGGAGCCCGCGATGCTAAATGTGTAGTAACTCCAGCGTCATGGGGACCCATTGCACTTTGTAGATTAAATAGCGGTTTATTTTTAGCGGTGCGTTTTTACTTATTTTATAGATTGAAAATGTTATCGATTCCAAGCCGTTTCTTAAAATTTGGCCGTTGTTTTAGATGTCACCCTGTTAATAGAAAACTTAAATTTAATTCAAGTTTTTAAACAATAAATAGTTACGATTGTTAAATAGGAAAGAAAATGTTTTAAAGAATACGAAACGATTGATTTTGACTAAACTAAAGTATCTTCACGCCAATATCCCCGAAGAAGTACCCACAACCCACGACTAGCCGAAGACACTAAGTCTTACAATGTGATATGTGGCAAGCCTATCATCAACCAGACACATATCTAAACTAGTAACTATAGTAAACTTTAGTAAAATAAAGTAGTTGACTAAACTAGTAGTTCTAATACATTATTTCGACAAACGACTCGTTTTATCTTAGTTTTTAGCATGAGCATTGATCTTTATCAAAAATTGATTTGCATCAAAATATACTAAACTAAAGTATCTTCACGCCCATATCCCCGAAGAGGTAGGCAGAGGTACAACCAAGGCACCCACGACTAGCCGTAGACACTAAGTCCCACAATGTGATAGGTGGCAAGCCTAT
>NJDC01058115.1:142594-155032 GCA_002245475.1 Calephelis virginiensis
ACTAAAATCCCATTAAAATATAGCAGAACAAGTATTCTATGTGACTTCAAACATGTTACGGTAATTTTCAGAAATAATTTCTTATAACATTTCATTGGCATCGCACGAGCAATCGTAACGTATCTAAATTGAATTTCCCGGACCCTTCTCCCTTGAATTTCGTATTTCCCTTATAATCTGACCCTTGACGCATTTATTAAACAAGTTAATTACGATAAAACTCAATGAAATGTTGATTCCAGTTAATAAGGAGTGAAGGTATATTACATTCGGGTCAAACTAAGGTCGAACCAGTGAAAGGACGGAAAGGGTGGTCATAGGAGTCATCCCCCGGGTAGTAGTCTGACGAAGGTGAAACATTCCCTATTAGATTTGGAGTAACAGACAGTGCCTACCATACTAGAAACTACACATAGCATTTCCCTATTTTTCATAGTGTAGAGTAGCAAACAAGTGAGCAGCTCTTCTGATGATAAAGGATAGTAGCAAGAATAGACAAGGCTGTAGTATTAACCCGGATCAGTTACTTCTGCCTGCCTTCTACTCATGACAGACTGCAATATTATTTTAATTCAGTAAGGTTTTTACATATTACCACTAGCGGGTTAAAAAACGTCATCTCCGTAAGTGTTCCTTCCTGAAGGTCCTAGAGACTGCTCACATGTGCTGAAAACGAAATACTGTGGTTTTTTAAACCGCAAAACCCGACATCAACCCCTACCTCCTCAAATGGCTTGGGTGTCCATGAGGATTTCTCTATTATGAAAAAAGTTTCACAATGAACATACACTGAACTAGTTTAGTAGTGTGTGTGTGTACGTTGTGTGCAGCCGGATATATTTGGGTCTCATGATTCTGGTTAGTCCAATCCATTCAATACGTACTGTCTTTCCTGCTCTGTAGCGCTATTATCGGGTATACATTTTTTGCCTACAACTTTAAATAAATAATTTTATTTGAATTAAAAAAAGGTACAGTAAAACAAACAAACCGAGAAGAAAAGTGAATAAACAAAATAAAGCGACCGCAAATGAGACATTTTGTCGGCAGAGACAAAGAAAGCATTCAAAGCTTAACCACACACCTTTTGTTAGTTACTGCGAACTTTATAAACATGACTTTATCGTCTGCTGTCAACTCCTGAGTTTCATTAATTAATTTACATGAAATTTCATTAACTAATTTAATTAGGCGGTGGAGTTTTGTACCGCCCAGATTGGGACCACAACTTTACCTATTCATTCCGCTACAATGATTTCATGTTATTTTTGATCTGGACGGTTAGAAATCCAGTGACATTAATTAGCAAGAAACTTAACAATACCTAGCCAGATTTTCTATTAGCATGGATTGGAACCACGTTTTTGCCAATACTTACTGCTTCAAAACGAGTTTTCACGTCTTTTCTATTCTATCTGGGCGGTCAGACAGACCGTAACATTACTAAGCAGAGACTGAATAATATCAACCAGGATGAGTTTTGCTATGCACGGGTTGAAACCACAATATTACCTGATTGCTGCCGTCATAAAGCGAGTGTTTACCCTCTTTCTTCTCGATTAAGATTAAGATCACATTAAGACCACAGACGCATTAAGACCACAGTGTAACATATTTTTGCCGTTACAAAAGCGCATGTTTACTTCTTTTCTTGTCGATCTGGATAGTAAGGTAGCTAATAACATTACTAAATAAGAGATTTAATAATGCCACTTTAGCAGAGTTTTGCTACGATGCCCTGATTGAGAGTACAACTTAACCTATTCTTTCTGACAACATGGGTGCTTAACATTGATGTTTCTTTCTGGAGAGTAAAGTAGCCAATGCACTTACTGGGTAAGACAAGCTGATGATGATCCGAGTCCGCTGAGAAGTATAAACCATCTGACACCCTGCCAGGCAGCTTGTAAGAGGCGAGCACTGGTTAAAATATAGGCAATCACTCACAAGACCACTGGTGCTAGAGTGCAGCGCAGTAACTTGCCGGGTGGGGATCCAACTCTCTACTTATTCTTGCCGCCATGATGACTCTGTCATGCTTGGGCCCAGAGGGTAGGGTAGCCGCTAGACTTGCACCATAGGCTAACACACTAGAAGCAGGTCAGCGACGCACCAGTAGCATTTATGATGTCTATAAGCCACGGCTGTCTCTTACCATAACAAGATTCGCTTACTTGTCCGCTGACTTATCATAAAAAAACGAAATTTGATATTCCAGTTTCGGGTCACTCACACCACACCCATCTTTGATATGTCTAGGCGACTTGCGCTTGTTGTCATCTAGAAACATTGTTTAATTTCTATTTGCATAAAAAAACGTAGAATTTTTTACTTACAAGTTATTTTTTCTTTTTCTTTCTTTTTTTTTGGTTTTGGCAATCTCGTTAGTATTTTGCCATTAGTCAAGTAGAAATTTGCATCAAATTTTACATTAATTTTAATAAATTATAATAAGTCATCAGACATAAGTCGTCAGTAAGTCATGTCAGGCTCTTGGGTAAAGCGGTAGCCTTTTGACACAAGCTCACGTAATTAGATTTGGCGGCAACGAGCAAATATACGATACGCTAATTTGTTTATGATTATTTCATTTGTGCACTTTCACTGAACAAAATTGTACAAAATGCCACCAAAATTGACTAATTTCACTCATTATTAACACGAAATTCAATAATTATGAAAAAACTTCGACCATCTTTTCTCTCAATGGCGCCAAAACTCCTTACAAGTTATTATTGAACAATAAAAGGACCTTACATTTGTAAACATGATACACCTACATTATAAAAAATAAATGCAATACATTTTAGTAATAATAGGATTCGATTGACATGTTAGTGTAAGATGGGTTCAAGTTTAAGTATAAGTAACTAAGGATACATAGTCCTCAGATAAAGCACAACCAGAGCACCCACGAATCATCCAAACCTATCGCCAACCGATCTTTTATACAATCTTCTATACAATCTCTCTGAAATAAGCTCAGAGTTGCTCCACGTGCCATTGAGAGCGCTATGCTCGGTGTTTCTCTGCGAGATGTGATCCGTAATTCGGTAATCCGCACGAGAACGAGAGTAACCGACATGGTCCACAGAGTCAGCAAGCTGAAGTGGCAATGAGCAGGCCACATTGCTCACAGCCAGCGTTGCAAAACCAAGTATGTAAAAAATGGTAGGGTTGGCAGTAAAAATTCGGTAGATTTCGGTAGATTTTTATTTAATCGCATTATAATTATATTTGGCACAGTTGTACATTAGCAATGTAATTAGCAAATAAAAACATTTTACACATAGAAATTATTATATATATATATTATTTATTATATCATTTTTGAGAGGACATTTTTGTAAACATTGTGGTCGGAATATTAAAATCGTAACAATTACCATCACCTATATATCTCTTCGTATGCAAAAGTCCAACTATGGCCTCTGATGAAAGGCGGTTGCGGTTTTTAGTTTTTATCAAATTTACTGCTGAGAAAACTCTTTCCACGTTTGCCGATGAGTGAGGTAAAGACAACATGTGAAATACAAATGAAGTTAACTTTCCAAACATTAGCGTCCCGTCTCCGCATTTCATTTGGGCCACATTTGCCTAAAAATCTTCGGGCTTGTTTTGTAACTCTTGAATTTTTTCAGTATTCCTAAGCAGACGCCACTCCGTGTCTATGCTCTGATAATCTTTAGCGTCAATAATACTGGGAAATAATCTGCAAAGTGGGATTATACTCGGATGAATTCCTTTCTTTACATTCTCGGGGTCTAAAATATTTAATTATTTAAGGGGATTATTATTTAGTGGAAATCTTTGAATAATTTGCTCAGATGCTTCAATGTAGAATTGTAGGCATCTTGTTCGAAACAAATTTAATTGATCTGCACTCAAGTTGCTATCGGTCAACATAGTGTCCAAAGCTTTGGCCCCAAAGTACATATCATTAATATCTATAAAGTTATGGGGATTCTTAAAGTCAACATCTTCAATGTTGGTTGCATTCAAGTAAGACCTTTTTAAGAAACAATCAAACAGAGTTTTTAAAGACGCACAAATATGTGAATATAGAATGTGAATCCTTGCACTTTCTGCTTGCAAACTGCTAACAAATTGAATAAAGAAATTTGTTCAATTTGTTGAAAATTGGCAAGACGAAATCTAAAAATTGAAGAAATAATAACGATACAGGATCGTTCAATTTTTGCAATATATTTGAGGCAATTAACAGATCATTTTGTGAGGCATTGATGAAATATAATTTTAGGGCAAGATATTGTTCTATAACTCTAGCAACTGCTGCGTGTACTGATAACCATCGCGTTTGGCTTGGATGCAACATTTTGTGAACTTTTAATTGGCAAAATATTTGGAATTCTTTATACTCTGCTGATCTTTTTGGGCTTGACGCGAAGTAATTGTAAATATCTCTCAGTAAATCCTCAACAAATCTTGGGAGCTTTTCACAAGCATACGATGCGCATAAATGGAAAGAGTGACAAATACATTTCATTATGAATAAATCCGGAGTTTCAGATTTCAATAGAACCATCACTGAATGTCTATGTCCCATCATTACATTTGCACCATCTGATGCAAACCCAATTAAATTTTCTTTGTAAGGAATAGTGTTGTCTATAAAAAACTTTAATATACTTTCATGAAGGGTGGTGGCGTCTGCTGAAGAAACTGGAATCAAAGCAAGAAAAGAGTCACGTATTTGATTATTTTTACCCACATACCTCGCCACCAAGCAGAGATGCTTGATAGTTGATAGGTCAGTTGATTTATCAATAACTAATGAGAATTTAATCTTACGCAAATCTTCACAAAGATTTGTGAAACTTTCTTTGCCAATTACATTTTCTATGATACTCTGCACTCTTGGTCGTGAGCATTTTAAACTATCTGCAATCTTGGAATCTGGGCAAATCTTTGAAACCAATTTAGAAAGATGATCAGTGATAGCATACGGAAGATTATGCTCGGCTACAAACCCAGCAATCTGGATTTCACCTGAAATTAAGGAAAATAGAGACTATGAAATTAAGAATTATGAAAAAAAAATCACATGAATCCATCGCTTTGTTTGACCGTTAAAGAAAGAAAAAAAAACAAGCATATGAACACACTTTTGCATTTGTTATATTAGAATGTATATAATTTCGTACATTTTTACAGAAGTAGGTTTGAGGCAAGTATGGCAACCTTACACACAATGGTATCACACAAATGTTTGCGCATGGTGGAGATCGAACCCACGACCCTTTGCACAGTAGGCAGCTGTGCTAGCCATTACGCCAACCGGTTAGTCTAATAAAAAGTAAGAGTGTAGAAAATAATGTTTATTAAATAAGGAAAAACTTACCTTTTGTCACTTGCTGCTTAAATTGAGGAACTTCTTTACTGACGAAGGCTGTTAGTTTTGGTTGAACTGCTATGGTTTTTGCTGTCTTTTCGTGAATTTTAGAACCCGCATGTTTTACAAGAGCATCATATCCCGAAGAAATGTTTATCTCTTTATTGCAGCTTTTGCACATTGCAAAATTACTTTTTGTAAAATGAGGAGATAACCACGTAGATAGTTCAGGTCGCAACTCCCACTCTTTTTTGTACTTTTGGACATATTTTTTGCGTTTAACGAAAGTACTAGTTGATGGAGCAGAATCAGAATCCGAGCCACTTCTCGTCGACGACATATTCTCACGGAAAGCAAATGTATATAATTTCGTACATTCAAATGTGTATGTAATTTGATTTTACAAACACTGAATATGGCGGCTGTCGCGCGCGAATGCTATGAATGAATGAAATAAAAGAACATTCAACATTTCCAAATAATATAATTTTTGAATTACAGGGGATTTCCCTAACTCAACTCAAACAGGCTCACATCATTCAAAGACCTTTAATATTGCTTGAATAGAGTCCATAATTAATAGGTTTATCATAGAGTACTCTCAGGCCAACGGGAGAAATCCCACCAACGTAAAAACATTGCGTCATGTGTGGGCATGTTTAAAAATAAATTTTAGCTAAAATGAGCTGTGTTGGTAACATAATATTCAATTTTAGCAAAAATACAGCGTGATTAATTATTTATCACACTCTATGTGAGTGTAGTTCGGACCGATATCGATATCCCAACAGCAGTACGTAAAGAGCTAAATGTTAAAAAATCGGGAGAAAAACATGCGAAATCGGTATTTCGGTGAACGAGGGCTAATTTCAGGAGATCTATCAAAAAATCGGTAGGTTTTGCAACGCTGCTCACAGCACCAACAACCGTTGGGGAAGAAAAGATCGCGAGTGGCGGCCCCGCACCGGAGGACGTAGTGTTGGACGACCTCCCACCCGGTAGACTGATGATCTTGTTAAAGTCGCGGGGAGTCACCGGATACAAGCGGCTGGTGACCGTGACTCGTGGCTCTCTTTGGGGGAGGCCTACGTCCAGCCGTGGACATCCTCCGACTGATTATGATTATGATAATGATGATAATGACCGAATCGATGCTTCTCAAAACACTCCACACAAAAGTAAGTGTTTGAATCTATTTAAAAAGAATAGTCAGCAAAGTGGTATCCAATCTCACTTTTTTGGTTTGAATTACATACATCGTTAACAAAATATATGCGCTGGTAGTTATGTCCTATAGACACACAGTTCTGAGTACCTACTCTATACCCCGTCCGTACCGTTTAAAGAAATTTAAAATTCTGTCCTCTGGCGAGATCTAATAATTCACACTAGGCTACCTGCCGAAAAGTAAGGTACATAGGATCCAGCGCATCCATATACGTGCGTACGTGTCCATTATAATTCGAGCTTATTCAAACCTAATATTTATATCGTAAGCTTAGTTGAGGCAGTCAAAAAATACTGCTATTTATTAACGATTTTAGGTACTAAGTCACGCGTCGATTAAGTGCTGATTTCGGGCTTCGTTTATTTCAAACAATTTATTGTCCACTTGAGTGTTTTATTTCACTCACTCTAGGAACTGCCTTCCTGCCAGAGAGCTCGGAAAAGGCGAGCATAGGCTTGCCAACACTAACACCGTGTCATCCTACTAAGTGATAGAGTTAAGCCGCGACTCGCCTGGATTGCTACCACTGTCTTCCCTATTCCTGCACCCATAATGTCAGCTAGCCGTTGAAGTGTTCCGTCTCGGAGTGTAAGGTAGCCGGTAAAGCTACTTTTGCTCGAGGTCTAACATCCCGGCCTCAGGTAGGCAACGCACCATTACCACCTTTGGTGTCTCTAGGCGGCGTGAATTTCTTACCGTCAGGAAATCCGGCTGCTTGTTTGCATTCCAATATCGCAAAAGAATTTTATCGTAAGTTGAACTACGGAAGTCAAAAAATAACTGCTATTTATTAAAGATTTTAGGAACTATGACACGCTTCGATTAAATGCTGATTTCAGGCTTCATTTATTTCAAACAATTTATTATCCTTGCTTCCATTTGAGTCTTTTATTTCACTCGCTTTTTTAAAACTATTAACAATAAATAGCCCACCTTAGTATCTCACCCATGGCTTTATAAATAAACTAGCTGACCCGGCAAACTTCGTATCGCTTGATATTAGCAGCTACTAATACGTCATATGAAAAACAAACTTATTTATTGTTTTTCCCATTTTCCCTACATTTTTTACAATTTTCCTCTTCATAAAAACCTTCTGCCAACAATGATTAGGAAAGTTGGTCGATCCGTGGCGAAATCCAACCTGGGTAAGTTTTTGCACTCTTACACCATTGTTCATGTTGGTAAAGATCCGTTTAATGTATACTCGCTTCTTACGATTTCTACAAAAGAGACTCGGATTAATACGTATAAAATAGGTCGCCTCGTTAGTTTACTCTAGCATAAACGCTTAACTCTACTGACCAATGGTGAGACTCGGGTTCGATTCCCAACGGGGGCTGGCATTTGTGTGATGATTAATTAGATGTCTGCTTGTAAGTGTTACATAGCGGAAATCCATACTTAAATCCAAATAAAATTTTTAAATTTGCAATTTTGCGACAAAAAATGTATACGTGGCGTGACGCCTTAATGACGTGACAAAACAGGCAAAATTGTGCGCTATGAATGAATTGAACTTACCGGAAGCCAAAAACCTCCAAACATATCCAGGTCCTTTTAGTATTTCGAAAACTATGGATAAATCAAACCTCATATTTTTTTTTATTAAAAACGTTACACACTAAAAATATACAATATGCGTAAGTATATCCTGAATGACAATAAAATCACAGACAGTGTTAAAATTATAACAATAACATTATTCTTTTGTGGTTTCTACAAGATGGCGTCTGTACGCGCTAGTGAAGTTTATATGGATAAAATAATCGTAATTTCACGCCATGTAATATGATGGCTGCTTGTGGTATAGTGCTATGATCCCTCTTTATTTCGCTTAGAAGCTATCTCGAGAAATATCATATTTAGAAACGACTTTATATTGCCGGTATTTTGCTGACGTCAAGTAGAAGTACGACAATTCTGTATTAAATAATTTAGTTTTTTTGCGACGACTTAGCCGAGTTTTGTAACAGCTGTTTGGTAATTCCTGCTGTTTTTAACCCTCAACGCAAGACGAGGAGTTGTAGAATTTTAACTTCTCTGGGTATGTAAATCTGTATGAATTTTCTTTACCGGATGGTGCGTTGCCGACCTGAAGCCGGGATGTTAGGCCTTGAGCAAAAGTAAGTTTACCGGCTACCTTATCCTCCAAACCGGAACCCGTCATGACGTTATGGCGACAGGAATAGGTAAGGCGGTGGTACCAATCCGGGCAAGTCGCTGCGAAACACTACCACCTAGTCAGATGTCACGGTGTTAGTGACGGTAAGCCTTTGCTCGCCTTTTACGAGCGGCCTGGCAGGAAGGCAGATGGTCTATTCTGCAAATGAGCCCGAACCAACACGAGCAACTTTGTTTTCATCTTCCGATTATGATTGTGTTTGGATTAAATCTCTAGTCCAGAAGGATGCAGACCAAAATGTTTACAACTGTCTGGGACCCTTTTTATTACAATTTCTGATTAAACGTACACATATGTTATTACGTAAGATTTGTAGAGTTTATTCCACCAGATATTCTGTCTACACGAAAAACCAAGGTTAATACTAATAGGCTATATCGACTTACATGGAATTTGGCTTTATCAGAAATGTTTCCTTGACCTCGTTGTATCGGATTTATGACAATAGCGCATTCAATTATGTCTATTTTAGTCTGCCATAATATGTCCTCAATTTCTTGTGACGAAATGTATGGACCAAATTTCATGATTTTGGATTCGTTGGATTTGTCTTCTCCCCGAATAGCAGAATACACCTTAAAAATAATAAAAACAAAACAATATATGAAAAGTGAATCGAAAGTTGTGATAGTTAAACCGATTAGGCTGAAAATTAATAGAGGGTAGCTTGGAACCGGGAGACGGACATGGGGTACATTTTATCCCCTTACGACGAAAAAAAAACCAAGGTAGCCAATAAACTTACTTTTGCTTAAGGCCTAACATCCCGGCCTTAGGTCGGCAACGCACCATTACCACCATTGGTGTCTCTAGGCGGCGTGAATCTTTTACCTTCAGGAAATCCTTCTGCTAGTTTGCCTTCCAATATCATAAAATAAAAGACTATAATACAAGGGTACCTTAGAATATTTTAGTCCATGTTTACTTATAAGATAGCACATAGCTGTGCCTATTATGTTAAAAACAGCCACGAAACAAAGTTTTTTTTTATGGAAGAGACAACCTTTCCACTAGGTAATATCGACAGTTTAATAATCTCTAAACTTTCCACAAAGTTTATCTGGCTGAATAATCTTCTGATATTTGACGCATGAATATTTTATTATTTTATCTTTCGTCGAAACCGATAAATTTCATTTATGACAGACATGAACACTGAAATGATATAGTCTGCATAAGAAATTATAAAAATAAAACAAAAGTTGTGCGAACGTTAAAACTCGGGTAAAATTTTATTCGGTTGTAAAAATGAAATAGTTGAACTGACGGCCCTACTCACAGACGTCAAATAATTTTTAATATACCATTAAGGTAATTTGTGATTAAAGGACTTTAATTAGAGGGATTGGCGTGCAGTAGAACTATTTAAATTATGCGCTTCGGCTATATTCGTCAAGCTTCAGATCCGAATGTATTGTAAAGATATATAGAGTTGTTGTTACACGTAATTAATCATTTCGCTTAAATTTAGATTAGGCCTGCCAATTTAAAAATAAAAATATAAAGTGTAAAAAGAGTAAATATTGTAAAGCATTTAAACAGTAGTATTGTACACAACCTTGAGACTAAGTTCGAATCCTGACATAACATATACAGATTTTGCATTGGTATTAACTTCATTGATACGGTTATCATTTTAAATACTATAACATGTATTAATAACGTTCCGTTACACCCTTAACACCGGTGTATATAAATCCAAAAAAAAATATTTAATTTGCAATTATCTTCCAAAAAAACTTGTACCTACGTATTATGGCAGGACAAAACAGGTAAAATAGTGCGTAATGAATTGGACTTGGACTTACCGGAAGCAAAAAACCCCAAACATGCCCAGCTCTACACCACACACCACTAAACTGTTTTGTTAGAGTATCTTCATGCCCTATGTAGAGCTAGGCAGAGACACAACCAGGGCACCTACGACTACCGAAGATACTAAGTCCCACAATGTGACAGGTGGCAAGCCTATCGCCAACCGGGCACATATCCTATCCCGAGCAACATTTATTTTTTTAGAAAATTTGGAAAAACCCAATTTTCTTTTTGTTTCCCGACCCGGGATTCGAACCCGGGACCTCATGCAGTCAAGTCCAACAACTGAACCGCTAGACCACAGAGGCGATAAGTTTGTAAATAGAAAATACAAAAAACCGATTTTTGTGACCTTTGACCTTGAAATTGAATAGTTGCTTACACCCTACCATATGTAGGTTTTGAGACAACTTTTAGGGTGTCAATATACAAGTATTTACAGTCGTACAGCTGGGTATCTCGAATTCCGAGATTCTTACGTAATTTAAGCTTAAATGACTGGACAAATAGTTAACAAAGACTCAGTGTATTTCATAATCTAGATACATTGTAAGCCAAGGCCGTCAGCCCCATCTGATAGTATGTTTCCAGCTATACTTACTTTGAACCGTTCAAAAGTTAATATAAACGTTCCAGTTTAAAAACTAGAATATTGTTTCTCTATATTTAGGGGCAGCAATGTTATCTATACTTATAAAATAAAATATCCCGACCGACTGGTTCATCATCGACGAGCAAAAACTGTTAGATTTACAGTAACTAAGTTAGAGTAACAGCTATGAAATTTGGAGAGTAGGGTCGTTTTACACGTACTAAAGACGGAATTTTGGAACTATTTTACCCCTTTAGGGGTAAAGGGGTAAAATAGAGGTTAAAAGTTTGTATGGAAGACCGTCATTTTTTAACTTAAAGATATAAAATTTTATTTTTGGGCAACTTATTAAAAATGAGTAGATACGTGTTTAAGCGTTCCTAGAAATTCTGGCTCTAGTGGGGTGGAATAGAGGTTGAAAGTTTATATAAAAGTCCTTTTTAGTAAGCTATAATCAGTGAATATTTTAAATGTCACTCTAGCAAAGTCGCGAATAACAGCTAGTTTATATCTATTTGAATAATAAACTTGTCTAAGATAGACAATGTAAATTAAATTTGGTACAGTTGCTGCGATTTTTTTATCCACGGGCGTAACTTGGTTGATGACGTCATTGTTATTTATACACTCCTACACGTGAACTATCTTATGCTGGCTCCACATAGAGCTATTTGTTTTTTATTTCTGTTTGTTGTGATTGTCAAAATATTTAACGTACTTATGCTGAAATAAGTAATACGAGCATCTTCACATGGAGTCAAATCTAAATATATCTATATATTAATACGTGATACCAATATTTTGGACCCCTTTTTACGAAAATTGCTCGGACGCGTGAGCATAAAATTTGGCACACTCATAGTTTATGTGTAGGAGAAGTGCAGAACGCTAATATTTTTCAGTAGTAATGCTTATAAAGTACATTAAATCTATAACATATAAAACATTACCCACACTACTATGCATTTGGCACACACAAACAAATATATTGATGTTGATGATAAAAGATCACAAGAACTATTCAGGAAACAAAGTAGTTGGTCTTGAGTAATGAAGATGGCGTTCTTATCAACAAGATATTTAAATTTGGATATTATTAAAATACTAGCTGTTGCCTGCGGCTTCGCCCGCGTTTTCACAGGAACCCATGAATGAATGTGAATGAGATAAAAAGTAGCCTATATGTTAATCCAAGTCACGATCTATTCGTGTTCCAAATTTCAGACAAATCCGTTCAGCCATTCGGTCGTGAAAGAGTAACAAAC
>NJDC01058115.1:155826-177081 GCA_002245475.1 Calephelis virginiensis
AGAATGTAGATTTATATGCAAAAAATAAGATCACATTTCACGGCGCGATTTTCACCCGCAGCGCCTGCGGTTGTTTGCGGCTACCGCGGCAGCGGTCGTTTGCCCGTAGATCGTGCTTGCGGCGATCTCCCGCCGAGGCGGTGGGTTGCGAGCTCGCACTCTGCCGTCGCTTGGCGGGCGACCATTTTGTACTATTTGTAATGATTATTTAACCGCAACCGCCGGCCGCGCAATAATCAACCGCCAAGTTTGCGGGCGATAATTTTAACCGCGGTGGCTGCGGGACCGCAAAAATTACCAGCCTCGTGAGTTTTGAAATAAATCGCAGAACCGCGACCGCTTCGGGCGCGATTAAAAATCGCTCCGTGAGTTCTGTCTCTAAAATGACAATGAAATTTAAGATACGAATAGTACACATACAAGATGTCATGCTTCGCAAATATAAAACTCTAACGACTTATTTGCTTATTTTATCCAGAATATTCAATTGTTACAGCATTACCTAGTTTCTGGAACAGCTGTGATTTCTGTTGATTTTGTTAACTTACAATATTCCTGCGCGTAAAATTTCAAGTCAATTTTGAAGCAACTACCTTTAACACTTTAAGCTGGTTTTTGCCACACACATTTAAATGTTTATTATTTATTTATTTATTTAAAATTCATGCACTACATTGTACGAGGGTGGATCCAAAAGTTCTAAGCCCGACCAAGAAAATGAAAGAAAAGTGGGTCTTTAAAAAATTTATTTTTATTTTTCGACATAGTCCATCTAGCCCCACACACTTCTTTCACCTGACCTGCAACTTGTTTATCCCCTCGAAAAAAAAGATTCCGGAAGGTTGGCGAAATAGTCGTTTACTGCGACTATCACCTCATCTTTGGTTGAAAATTTTGAGCCACCCAAGTGTTTTTTTTAATTTGGGAAATAAATGATAATCCGAGGGGGCTAAATCCGGCGAATAAGGTGGGTGGGACAGCATTTCGTAGCCACAATCATGGATTACAGACATTGTTTCAACCGAAGTGTGAACACGTGCATTGTCTTGATGAAACAAAACTTTCTTACGCAACATTCCCGGCCTTTTTTCTTTTATTTCTTCCCGGAGTCTTCGTAAAAGGTTACAATAATAACTAGAATTTATAGTTTGACCTTTTGGTAAATAATCTACAAAAATAATGCCCTTCGCATCCCAAAAAACAGAAGCCATGACTTTGTTAGTCGACAAAACGACCTTAGCCTTTTTCGGTGTAGGAGAGTCTGATCTTTTCCACTGTTTAGATTGTTGCTTTGATTCAGGAGTATGGTGGTGAACCCAGCTTTCATCCATGGTAACAAATCTAGACAAAAAGTCAATCAGTCTCAAAAATTCCAAACAGTCTCGCGAAATTGTGTATCGAACTCGTTTTTGTTCAGCTGAAAGCAACCTCGGGACCCAGCGAGCAGAAACCTTATTGAACCCCAACTCTTGCGTTATTATGTGTTGCACCGCGCCAAAACTAATGTTTGTTATCTCAGCTATCTTACCAATGGTCAAACGTCGGTCACCCAGTACGAGATCACAAATTTTATCGATGTTTTCTTTCGTGGTAGAGGATGTAGGCCTTCCAGTCCTAGGATCGTCGTTAATGCTCTCACGACCGCGCTTAAACTCAGCTACCCACTTTTTGACACTGGAATACGATGGAGCAGACTCCCCCAAAGTGCTCACCATATCTTGATGGATGTCTTTTGGTGGTAGGCCTTTTTTATTGAGGTACTTAATGATTGCACGGTGTTAAATTTTCTCCATTATTGAAAATTGCGTCAGATTGCTTCAAACAAATAATCACAGAAAATTTATATTGTGCAGTATCGGAATGAAACTGCGCACAATAAATCAATATGACACATACTAACAAATGACGGTAGATTTTAACAAGATGTCATAGCTCCATGTAGGTTAGGCCACGAACTTTTGGATCAACCCTCGTATAAAGGTAGACTTAATGCTACAAAATAATTAAAATAAATAAAAAATAATTAAATGGGGTGCAAAGAGAGAAAAAAACAATAACTTTACATTTGCAAACATATTTCAACATAATTTTAGGTAACATAATCAAATACATAAACAATACTAAGAAAAATACGTATTCTATAAATATAGTCATTCTACATACATAAATACAAATATTACAGTATTTACTTAAATATACATATATATATACACATACACATATATATACAAATACACATACATACGACACAAATATACATCTATATAAATACATACAAAAATTAAACAATAAATAATATCTGACGACACTACTGTGATAAATAATTGAAAAGGGAACGTTTGAGGGAAAACTAGTTAAGCTATTTCTGATATCCACAGGAAGAATGTTCCAAAAATGAACAGCTTGGAATGTGAAAGATTTGGATACAAAATCAATACGACATAGTGAAACTTGAAGGATAGGATTATTTTTGGAACGCAGTTGCCGGGAATGGGTTAAGTGTTGGAATTGAAATTTAGATTTGAGATACTGCGGGGTTTGAGGGTTGTAAAGTGTATTCAATAAGGTACAAATCATTCTTAATTGTCTGCGTTGACGAATGGGAAGCCTTTTGAGTTTTTTTCCGATAAGATGAAATATGATCATATTTCCTTAAACCAAAGACGAAACGGATGCAGTTATTAAGCATACGCTCTAATCGGTCCAAAAGACATTCATTGAGGTCACTAAAACAAACATCGGCATAATTAATAATTGGAAGGACAAGACGTGTCTGTACTAGTAAAATTTTACTTGTGGTAGGCAAGAATTTTTTGTGGCGATATAGAGAGCGTAAGGCATATTTGCATATCATCAGCATACAGATGGTGAGAGCAACTCAAGCAATCAGTAATGAAATTAATGACTAAAGAAAATAGGAGGGGTGAAAATATACCACCTTGTGGTCCACCTGCGAATAAATTACACCAATCAGAAAATGTGTCATTAATGCGAACAGCTTGCTGTCGACTTGTTACATATGAATAAAACTATTCTTGTACAGTTGAAGAGAAGACAAGATATGCAAGAATCGCCATTAAGATGTCATGGTTAACGGTATTAAACGCATTTGAAAAGTCAATTAAAACTAAAACCGTTAACTTGGCCTCCTCCATGGCAAGTCTCATATCCTCTGTAACTTTTAAAAGGGCAGTAGTGGTACTGTACCCTGCACGAAAACCAGACTGATATAGACTTAAAAAAATACTTCAGTTAAATGCTTAGTAAACTGACGGTGAACTACAGCTTCGAGAATCTTAGAAAGAAAAGGAAGAATTGATATAGGTCCGAAATAAATAAGTGCACTGGGATTAGAAATTTTGGGAAGTGGGAGGACAATTGCTTTACGCCAAATATCTGGGAACTGACCAGAAGATAAGGAAAAATTAATTATATGAGTAATAGCCGGCACAACAGAATCTTTAATACGGAGAATCATGTCTCTACTACTACTATGATCAGGTGGATCATAGCCTACAGATTTTGATTTTATGGAATGAATAATCTTCAACACTTCTTCGTCCGTGACAGGAGAAAAATTGAATGAATCAAAAAGTTAATTGCCTTTGCCACGTATGAACGATATAGTACGAGATTTAACAGCGTCATTCATAATTGGTGCAGATGAAAAATGAAGATTGAGGTCATTAGTAGAGGCATTTTGCAGACAATTATTTGCAGGAGGAGTAAGGCAAAGAGTATTTATAAATTTCCAGACATTTTGTTGAGAAGTGTTTAAAATATTATTATGTTTATACCAACGTTTAGCCGCTCTCACCATTTGATTGCAACGGTTCCTGAGCTTTTTAAAAACACTCCAGTTCTCGTCGCACCTAATTCTTTTAAAGTGAGTAAAAGCACAGTCGCGCTTCTTCATAGCTAGACGTATTTCGGGAGAAATCCAAGGAGCTGGTGACCTTTTTAGTTTTATGGTGTGTAAAGGAGCATGCTGATCGTATAGAGAAATTATAGCTTCATTTAATTTATCCACCTCAGAGTCAATATCCGTACTGTCAAACACAACTGACCAATCCACGAAAAAAGTATCACGTTCTAAATCATCCTGCTTAATAAAGGTCGTGGCTTCGGAGGATGGATGTTATGTCCATTAAACGCTTCAGTAGTGAATCTGATCTTAATGAACGTTCACTGTTGTCAGCAGCAGGAATAACTAAATTATTCCTGCTGCCATTATGACTGTTTCTTTTTTGGTAAAGTGGGGTAGATTTGAACCTAACATCCAGGCCACAGGACAGCGACGTACCTTAAGCATCTATGGTGTCTTTAGGCCAGACCGTGGTTTTTTACCAAAAAGATAGTCTGATTAGTGCTATAAAAAAGTTCTATCGATAATTAGGAATAGCTCTTCAAAATGATAAATTGATCACGGATATATGTTTTCTTTAACTAATGAATAAATCAGAATGGGGTAATTATGTCAAATAGGTGAAAAATGCGAACATTTTTATAATAATTTATAACATCTAATATAAAAAATATTAATACTTAAGTTCAAAACATTGTAGTTTCTAGTAAATAAAACATCGTACATTATATAACACTAGCTGTTCCGGCGAACTTCCTTTTACCCATTTAGTTTGTGTGAAAACAATTGTTGTTTTTCCTAGTTTTCCCGCAGTCTAACGGGAACAAAAACTATACTATTTCAAAGCTTCTAGTCCAAAGCTTCGTCGACAACTTTTAGCAAAATCGTTTCAGCTGTTCTTTAGTTAAATAATGTAACGATCACGTCTTTCTTTTATATATACAGATAATGTTTAGTCCCATTCAGCCTACTTAGATTACCTTGGATGCAAAATAGTTCGGAAAATTAATTTATTTTATTTTGTCTTATCCAAACGATCTCCACTCACATCATCCTCCTTGCTCAAAAACTTCATATTTTCTTGCTCCATTTTGTCATCTAATCTTAAAATATTTTTCTCTTCTTGTTTTATATTAATAAAATAGTTATTTTTTCCTTTATTTTTCGTTTCCAGATCCCAACCTAATTTAAAATCAAAATCGTCTTCAGGGTGATAAGGGTTATTGTATGAATTTCTAAGCTGTGTTTCTTTTTCATAATGTGGATTTTTAAAAGTATTCGCGAATTCTTTTACTAAAGAAATTACATCCTTAGGATCAAAATGGATTGTAATTTCACTTTCATTCGTCTTATTTAATAATAAAATTATAATAATGCATATTGCGTGACAATACCTGCACATATTTTTTAAATAGTGGAAAAGTGAAAATAAAATTTTATCGGAATGTAGTTTTACCCATAAATACTTCGTTATTACCCAAATCCCATTAATATAACCAATAACAGTAAAATAATATGCAATGAACGTGGATGATATTGGTCGATTAAATATTATGTAGGAGTGTGTTTAGTTTCTATTACACATGTTACATCTAGTCTCATAAAAACATGGATTCTATATTGTTATTGAGAAATTTTGAAAAATGAACCTTTACCCATATCTATTAAATAAAATGATCTGTCTACGTTTACACAAAATATTGTATACTAATGAACATACATATATATCTTCACGCCAAGTCCCTTACGGTGTAGGCAGAGAGCATCTAGTGCCTGACGATCCTGACAAACCTGTCTAGCTTCCTTCTCATTCATTACTCTTTCCATACAAAAACGCCGGTTTCGGAGACTCTTTGTACCACCCTCCGATAACATCCGAGTGATCTGATCGTGAAATGTCAACCGCAGTCTCCCTGGGTACCTACCTCTATCCACATTCGCATTGTATATCTGCTTTGTCAATCTTTCATCTGTCATTTTTTACACATGACCGAACCAGCGGAGCATGCCCCTTCGCATTTTAACACCAACATTTTGTTTTAATCCCACTCTTTTTCGAATCCCACTGTTACGAATGCGGTCAGCGAGCGTTAAAACTCAGGTTTTCCGTAGCGCACTCATTTCGACCCCATTTATCCTACTTTTATGCTCTCTCTCTGACATACCAAATAATTGGGATAAGCACAGAATTATGCAAAGCGAGTCTAGCTTTTTGAAACGAAACCTCGCTTTGGAATAGCTTACCCAACGCTCCATTCACACTATTTCTTGCACAGACTCTCTTCTCTACATCCGTGATGTACCTTCCATCCCTGCTAAAAGCACAACCAAGATATACAATTTCATTCACTTGTTCCAGCACTACATCATCAACAAAAACTCTTACATCCGTTCTAGCTACATCTCTTTCAAACACCAATATTTTGGTTTTCATCGCATTCAAATGTAAGCCCCTTTCTTACCTATCTCCTTTCATAACTGTGACAAGTGTTTGCAGCTCAGATGGTGTATAGAAGAAAAGTAGAGCATCATCTGCATAAAGCAGGCAATTCACTACTTAGTCACCCATACGCATTCCCACATTCAATGATTTTAATCTTTGAAGACATTTGTCCAAATATAAGATAAACAAGCGTGCTAACAACATACAACCCTGCTTGACGCCAATATTAACAATATTAACTTCAAACCAAGGCGATATGTTGCCATCCACCCGCACGCATGCTCTACAGTCTAAATACATTGACTGCACCACACGCAGCAGGGACCCAACTATCCCATAACCTGGCAAAATATCCCAAAGTTATTTACGTACAACCCTACCAAACGCTTTTTCGAGATCTACAAAACCTCAGAAAACCCTCTGACCCCCAGCCAGATGCTCTACAATGTTGCTACTAATGTTGTTACTAATGAACATAATCCGTCTTATTTATAAACATGGACTAACGTAGGAGTAAGATAAAGTTGATGTTATAGTTTGCATCATATTGTAATAAAGCCTTTAATAGAAGGTTGACCCTTGGAGTACTTTATTCTTTATTTATTAGTAAGATGGAATATGTTGGAAGTACTTTGAGTTTCGATTAAAGTTTTAGTAATTGTTTGTTTTTTTCGTAAATTTGATTTAATATCTACTAATATTAAATGAAAAATATAATTGCACAAGTCAAATTGAATCACCAAAGAGAATAAGTTATATGCTTCTATTATCAGTGGTAGCCAACGGTTGTAATGCTCATAAATATACAAATAAATTTCCAGAATAAATGTAATAAACACCCAGTCCCGGAAATGCAGACATCTAAATGTTCATCATACAAATGCCTGCCTTCTTCGGTAATCAAAACCTAGCGATAGGTCGGTGCAGCTGGGCCTGTACGCCAGCCGTGCGACCAATGAGGCGAAAAAAGATAGTTTAATAAGATAATTTAATACAGGAGATTTTTAGAAATGATTACTCTGTCGGACTAGAGTATGCCGGTTTGATTGCCACAAGGACAGGCTCTGTATGATAACCATTGTTATTTCTGAATGAATGAATGAAGAATGAATGAATGAATGAAGAATGAATGAACACACTTTATTTTACACAAAAATTTATAAAATAATACACACTCTTTCACTTATAACATTTAACTCAAGTGCACAAAGGCGGTCTTATCGCTTTAGAGCGATCTCTGCCAGAACACCTTAGGGTGAAGGAGACAAATTATGTAATTTGAAAAACTAAGTTAGGGCTTCATAAAACAAAACTTATGCTAATCTAATAAATATATTGTTTTATTTCATATAAGAGGTACCGACATGTTAAATAAAGTACATTAAATGTACATACAAATAATATGCACTAAATAAAAAATATATATATTATACATATACCATAATATGTATATTACCAATAAAGTAATAATAAATAAATATGTAGCTTGTGCATTCCATGTCTATAAAGGAACAGAAAAAAGAAGAAAAACACGAGGTTAAGGATATTATTCTAAGCGTATCTTATTATTTCTAGTAATGTGCGTGCTCCCGTTGGATAAGGACGCTAGAAGTTTGACCCCCCCCCCTNNNNCCCCCCCTCTCTCTCTCTCTCTCTCTCTCTCTCTCAGTGTATGTAAATATTTTTTGTGAAAGCTGAGGTGATCGATACTATTCTTGGTTTTATGGGGTATTATTAATATTTATAATTTCAGTGCTTTATTAAACAATTTTGACCAAATGATATAACTTCGGGGTTAAATAATTTCATGTAATGTATCTAGAGATATTGTCTCGACATAAGTAATGACTAAATTAATAATTCTAAAAGTAATAGATTTATCATAAAGCCTGACTGAAAAATGAATGGTTTTCATATCAAAACTAAGTAAATGAATCAATGAAAGCAATCAAAAACTACACAAATCGATTTTTTAATCGTACACAAAGTAAGCAAATTAGATACTTATGTTTTCTCTTCTTCCAATAAAACAAACTTAGTAGCGAAAAATGTTTATTGCTTCAAAATTGAACAACGACAAAGGTATATTAAACTAGCTGTTACCCGCGGCTTCGCCCGCGATAAATTGAGATGTAAGCTATCCTATGTTTCAAGTTAGGTCAAACTGCACATGGTGTGCGAATTTTATTATAATCGGTTAAGTGGTTTAGGAGTCCACTGAGGACAAACATTGTGACACGAAATTTATATATATTAAGATATACATAATATATATTCTCTGTCCTCATTAATACTTATTTTACCGGTCAACATAACATTCAAGCGGATATTCCGAAAATTAAACTACTAACATCAGTAGCAGCAGTTGGTTTATGCCGAAAACAATATTAAACCCTTGACTAATAATTACAAACCGATATTTTGATATAATTTAATGTAAGAGGTAATACACTCAAAGTACCCGTATTGGTCTGGGCTCCTTTGCAGAATCATCTGCCTTCCTGCCAGGCAGCTCGTATAAAGCGAGTACAGGCTTACCGTCACTAACACTGTGATAACCAACGGTTTTGCAGCGACTCGCCCGGATCGGTACCACTGCCTTACCTATTCCTGCAGCTATAACGTCAATGCTTGCTATTGACATGTTCCGGCTCGGAGGGTAAAGCAGCTAGTAAACTTATTTTTGCTCGAGGTCTAGCGTCCCGATCTTAGGTTGGCAATGCAACATATCACCTTTGGTCTCTAGGCAGCGACAATTTCTGACCATCAGGAAATCGGCCTGCTTGTTTGCCTTCCAATAACATAAAAAATATTGCCAACATGTGTTTGTCAATGACAATATATTAATACGTGATGCCAAAACTTTAGACCCCTTTTTACGAAAATTGCGCTGACGCAGGAGCATAAAATTTGGCACTCTTATAGTTTGTGTAAGAAAAGTGCAGAACGCTAATATTTTTAATACTAATTCTCATAAAGAACATTAAATCAATAAATAAATCATTACCCACGCTACCATGCATTTGACACACACAAACAAATATATTGACGATAACGATAAAAGATCACAGATGGCGCACTAAAAACTTTGGAAACAAAGTAGTTGGTCTTGAGAAAAGAAGATGGCGTTCTTATCAACAAGATATTAAAATTTATTTTGGTCGAATTTCGACCAACGGGCGACCACTAGTCTTAAAATTTATCTGAAAAATAATTATACGTAATTCGCGTAATGAAGATTCTTAATTGAAAACTAAGTTTTCATTTCGTTTCATTCAGAACTTTTGTACTTTAGTATCTGCTTAATTTTAGTGTCTATTTTATAATTTATGCAGAAAACACAAATTACGAAACTAATTTGAAAGCTGTTGGAGGAGGTGTCTGAGTTGAATAAACACAGCGGTTCGACGATTTGCGCTCCTTTGATCTAGCTTTCCGGAAAATTATCGTTGCTTTTACTCACGATAAGGTTAAACATTACGCAAACCTCTCAATTTGATTTGAGCTTGTAACTATTGACTTATTGGAGCAGTTATTCTATTGCCAAATAAAAACTTTCGCAGATATACAAACAAGTAGCTACAGCAAAACAATTTTAATTCAAAAAGACGAAAATTTCAACAACTCTGGTTTTTGTTAAAATGATAACAAAGTAAAAGAAGTTAAGTAAAGTATCTTCACGCCCATATCCCCGAAGAGATAGGCACAGGCACAATAAGGGCACCCACGACTAGCCGAAGACACTAAGTCCCACAATGTGATAGGTGGCAAGCCTATCGCCAATCGGGCACATTTCCAATCCCGGACAACGTTTTTTTTATTAGAAAATTCCAATTTTTTTTTTGTTGCCCGACCCGGGATTCGAACCCGAAACCTCAAGCAGTCAAGTCCAAAGTAGTAAAATGATAGCATTTTAATAAATATTAATAGAAAGTCTTATACATTGAAGTCTTTTAAGGACAAAACGTAAATATCTGTATCAAACTTTGTTCGGCCGTGCATTTTGGTCACGTATTTTTTTCAGCAAAGAAACCTTCTTTATTGCGCTACTAAATTCGTAGAGGGTTAACTCACAGATCTTTATTTAATACAATGCTATTTCTTCCCAACTGTACCGTCGTCAACTTTATTAAACACATTTTTATGCAATGAAAAAAGCAAGTAGTCTGAGTTCTTCAGATAATATAGACCTATTAGCACTAAATAGATGCCAAACCGAAGCTGTAATTTAAAGTCGTGTTACAAAAGCGAAATCAGTGTTCAGTTGACACCCTTATTTGATACTAGTTGTCCTGGCGAACTTCGTTCCACCCATTCAGTATGGAAAATAATAAAGTATTATTTTTCCCATTTTCCCTGCAACTTTCCCGGTTATTTTTCTTCATGAGAACCTCCGCTTGATAATAACTAACATAATAAAAAAAGGATTACCCAAATCGGTTCAGTAGTTCGGAAGTTATGCGCTTACCAACACATTTAGCGATTTATTTTTATATATTAGATTATGTTTTTGCTGGCGGGTAAGTCAAAGTGATAAACATACCGTTTTCATGACTGGAAGTCAGGATTTAGGCGTCATCGAGAAAAAAGATGGTCGATGGTTTTTCATAATCATTAAATTTTGTGATTATATTGAGTGAAATTAGTTAATTTTGGTAGCATTTTGTTCAATTTTGTTCAGTGAAAGTGCACAAATGAAATAATCATGAAGAAATTAGCGTATCATGTATTTCCTCGTTGTCGCCAAATCTCACTACATGAGCTTGTACGAGTACGTCACATATTCGGGGGATGCTCATTATTGTGGCAAGGTTCTTTTCAAATTATGATAAGTTGCAATGAGGCCACCTAAACCCAAGACAAGACCCTGACATGGCTTATTGACAACTTGACTAAGGGGCCATCCGTAAATTACGTCAAGCGAATTTTAGAACTTTTCGACCCCTCCCCCCTCCTTGTCACAGATTGTCACATTTTTAGAACCCCGTCTCCCCTAATGTGACGTCACACATTTTTCAAAACTTAGGCATATGTATCGAGTCGGATAGGGCTGATTTAAACAATTACCATTCAAAGCTCGTAAATTTTAGTGACTCACTTGCATTACAACATAGTTCTAAGAATCAAATGTTGTTATGTCGCTTCCGATAATCTTATAGCGAGAGTGCGAAATTATTGGTAAATATAGATTAAGAATTATCTGTTCAAAGTTTTTTGTTCACATATAAATTTCATGATCTATTATTTTATAATGTGACGTCACAAGGCTTTCGATCCCCCCTGCCCCTTGTCACATAATGTCACATTAAGATGATACCCTCCCCCCCCCATTAGCGTGTGACGTAATTTATGGATGGCCCCTAATTTGAAATGAATCCCGATTTTGGTGATGCAAACTTCTACTTCATTAATGGCAATATGCTAACGCGAATGCTAAAGCTAAATAAAGAAAAGACTGGAGGTCATTGCAAGTCACAGCATCGAGCAGAGCGGAAGCAGCAGCGCAGCCTCGAGTGTGTTTGTCATTTGTCTACTCACTCTAACAGAGTTAACCATATTAATTCTAAGTCGCCTCTGTGGTCTAACGGTACAGTTGTTGGACTTGACTGCATGAGGTCCCGGGTTCGAATCCCGGGACGGGCAAAAAAAGAAAATTGGGTTTTTCCAATTTTCTAATAAAAAAATGTTGCTCGGGATAGGATATGTGCCCGGTTGGCGATAGGCTTGCCACCTATTACATTGTGGGATTTAGTATCTTCGGCTAGTCGTGGGTGCCCTGATTGTGCCTTTGTATACCTCTTTGGGGATATGGTCGTGAAGATACTATTACTACTACTAATAATTATGTCAGATGTAATCAGTTCGTACATTAAACTTAATTTGTTAGTTTGTTAAACTTGAGTGTTAGACCAGAGTTTCCCCATTGCACCAGAACAGTGTTACAGGGTAGATTAGATCAGTATATTAGACCAGAGTACCAGACCAGTTTAAATAATTGTATTAAAAAGAATTAAAGTAAAGTATCTTTACGCCCATATCCTTGGAGGGGTAGGCAGAGGCACAACCAGGGCATCCACGACTAGCCTACGACACAAAGTTCCACAATGTGATAGTTGGCAAGCCCATCGTGAACCGGGCACATGTCCAATACCGAGCAACATGTTTTTAAATTAGAAAATTGGAAAGAATAGTAGATTCTTAAGAGATAAAGACAAGAATTTTATCAAATTTGAAAGAATACTTGTAGGAGCTTATGAACGGAATAACAACTGATAATTGAACTTATTTACACTGAACTTAGTGTTATTAAACTCGATTTCAATACGAGTGGTGAAATCAGCCCTAAATTTCGCGAAATATATACAAAAAATATACAATAAAAGTAATATCTCGACACAGATAATAAAACTTAGGTACACGCGTTTCTCGTCTAAATCCAAGCTTTCTCTGGAGGTCTATTGTAAAAACCAACGATCACTCGCATGATCCTCTCACCATATTATAGCAAAGATTTTGTAAATCAGCTCTGAAATGATGCTATTTCATGGATAAATATTACCCATATTCTCGCGTTACATTTTTCTTTAGGCTTGTATACTTAGGTCTGGATCATGAAAAGAAAAATAAATAAGAAATCCCGTTTTAGAATCCGAAACGTGGAATTATTATCAAAGATGGGATTAAGTAATGTTGTGATATATTTATGACGTGGTCAAATCTCCGAATAATTGTCGTTTTAAATCTGAATTAAATTGGAAAATTTACATTTCAACAAAGTCGCGTTGGTGTCTCCTAATGACATTGTCGAATTTTTAGTGTGTACCGAACTGGCCCGGGCTTACTTGAGTGATACATCTCTAGAAAAATTTAAAGTTCAACCACATGAAACCACCACTTAAAGCTTTAAATTAAAGAAGCTACCCAAATATACAATCTACGCAGTTGCGAAAAACGTATATTTTGAAGTTATTCAGGTTTTAGATTATCTTTCAAATATAAAAAAAATACCATTGGAAACTTTTTTATAGATCTGTATGACGGAAAAAGCTAGGATATTATTTGAGAGTGAAGAGTGTCCGAAACCAGCATGTTTGTATAATAAGGGTGATTAATGTGGAGGAAGACAGAAATGCATCGTGAGATTTGGTATTAGGGACATCGTTAGGGACTTGTCTAAAGATATGTATATTTATGTAAACTGGTGGTCGCCCATTGGTCGAAATTCGACCATAATAAATTTTAATATCTTGTTGATAAGAACGCCGTCTTCATTTCTCAAGACCAACGATTTTGTTTCCAAACTTTTTAGTGCGCTATCTGTGATCTTTTATCGTTAACATCAGTATATTTGTTTGAGTGTATCAAATGCATGGTAGTGTGGGTAATGTTTTATTTATTGATTTAATGCACTTCATAAGCATTACCTATTATTGAAAAATATTAACGTTCTTCACGTCTCCTACACATAAACTATAAATGTGCAAAATTCTCCGTCTCCATCCGTCGACCATACTCCGCCGTCAGCGCAATTTTCGTAAAAAGGGGTCCAAAATTTGGGCATCACGTATTAATACATAGATTAGAAAGTATCGCACGGTATATTGTTTTGTCACAACTCTTAACTTTTACTGGACTATTCAATGTTGAATAAATTTACACAAAATGTTCACTAATTATACATTTAAACCTTCCTCCAGAATTACTCTCTCTATTCTTAAAAACTGTATGTATCCCTTAGCTTTTAGTAGTTTTTGGGTTTACTGTGAACAAACATAGAGACAAATCTGAGGGACTTTATTTTGTAACATTCTAACTTCGTTGTACATTAGGTACGATACCATTTACAATATATTATATTACTACTATTTAAATTATGCGCTTCGGCTTTATACTTTTTACTCTTTTTAAACTTTATACTCTTACTTTTAAATTGGCTGTCCTAATCTAAATTTAAGCGAAATGATTAATTATGTACCTAATATAACAATTCTATATACCTAGATATATCTTTAAAACTCATTCGGATTTCCGAAGCTTGACGAATATAACCGAAGCGCAAAATTTAAATAGTATAAGAAAATTCTATTTTCCCATTTTTACTGCAATTTCCCCGGTTTTTCTTTTCAATAAGAACTTTTTCCTGACAATACTAGTTATTGTCAGGAAAAAGTTCAAAGCACAACAAAAAAAAGAATTAGCAAAATTATTCCTTTCGTTCAGAAGTGATATGATAACTAGACAAAATGGGGATTCATATTTTAGGATTCCGTAGCCAAAAGCTAAAAAACGAAACCCTTATAGATTCGTCAGGTCGGTCTTTCTATCTGTCCGTATGTCACAGCCACTTTTTTCGAAACTATAAGATCCATTGCTATTGAAATTTGGTAAGTAAATGTATTCTGTTACTCTCGTCAGAATTTCAAACAAAAATAGAAAAATACCTATAAAACTTGGATAGGTTCCTATACTTTGAAGTAAAACTCAAAAATATTTTTCCATTGAATTCATAGATGTGGAGTATATATATAAGTCCTTTAAAATGATGTTGAGGTTACATTCTCCATTACATTCTCCCAGATAGCAAAAACGTATAATATCAACAGACATTGCTCTTTTTGTTCCATCTTGAAAATAAGCTTTATGTGTAGACGAGCAATGTTCGCTGTACAGATAATATGACGACGCTCCTAGCCGTCACGTGGTCTTACTTTAGCGAGTTTTTGTCAAGCCATATTTGTGTATAAATGATAGTACTTTCATTTTGATAATTAAAGCAATTCGTGCACAATTATTCCCTAACCATTCCAAAAATATCAAAATGCACAACGTAAATTATCAAAACATAACATGAAAAGAAAAAATGCACTCCCGGAGTGCAACCCGTCTATTTTTTTAATATATGTCCCGTCGCGATATAACTTTAAGAATGCAAATTGTAATTAAAGTCATCACCATTATGTTTGCGATAAGTAATCCTGTATGACAATTTAATAAATAAACATTTAAAACTTTAAGCGGCTAAGGGTCAACTTTACACTCTATTTTCGCCTTCCCTAATGAATATGTCTTTTGAAGTCCAGATAGCGTTCCTTGAGTCGGTCTTATTTCCCGTCGCCTATATTTAAGGCGCTTAGACATTTATTGCCCACGTAGTTTGCCACTTCATACAAAATACGACCATTCTACCTTAACCGGCTTTCAAGGAGCTTATATGCTATGTCATGGAGATGTAGACTGCCAATACGTGTGCGTTTTTATTGCAACCTTTTTTGAATATCGCTCAATTCGTTAATTAACCGTCAAGTAGTCATTATATTCGAATTTCAAAATAAAATCAAAAACTTATGCTATTAAAAATTGTAACTTTTAGTTTGTGTGTCCGATTTAAACTCAAATATAACGTGTAATTAAATCGAAAAGCTTATAATTACTTTGCATGATTATCACCTGAATATCACCCTTCATGATCACATATATTGCGAAAACAGCAAATGATATCTTAAAGTTTTTTAAACATTTTTCGAAATAATTGCTGAATGAATTTATTATTTTTATCGTCCGTTTAAACAGGTGGAGTTTTTCAATGTGTCTGTGTTTTTTATTCGTGTAATACTTTTTTTTTAAATTTATTTATTCTCTTTTATGAAAACTGGTGCCTTACAGTTGGTTCCATATCAATTTTGTTGGTTTCATAACAATCGAGATCCTGCTGTAAATTTTGCAGAAACTTAATTTTTAAGGGAATAACATCTATTTGTACATAGACAAATCGTTGTCTATCTTAAACTAAATGTTATTAGGTATCGATTTTGAAATATGTACACGTAAGTTTAAAGCTATCCACTTACGTTTATGTCGCCTCTGTGGTCCGGCGTTGGCCTCTAGAGGTTCGATTCTTAGGGCGAGCATAAAAAAACCTGTATTTTAAGTTTAAAAAAAAACACGTTGGCCAAGATTCGATATACGCCCGGTTGACGATAGGCTTGCAACGTATCACATTGTGGGATGTAGTGTCGTCAGCTAGTGCTACGTCTGCCTACTTCTTTGAGGATATGGGCGTGAAGATTCCTAAATTGTTTGTCTAAATTTTTTAACTACCTATTGTAATATCTTTGTTCTGTTTTGGCATATCCTTGAAGAGAAACATCTCTGAATTTGTATTTTCCCGAAATATGGTAAATGGCCTACATATATACACTCGTAGCAGCTTTACTTTGTCATTATGTAAATATTCGTTTTACTGTTCCAGGTTTTTTATCGTTATTAAAACTTGTAGTAGGGATATTTCTTTCTAAGTAAGAGAATTTTGGGGCAAAGCTGCTACAGCCTTATATTTACGAGTAAGTATATTGCGAAGCTACAGAAAAATGTTTACTCTGCTTATCGCGTTTAGAGAACGCAAAAACGGCCGAAAAACAAGTTTCCAGTGGAGTGCCTCATAGTATAAGCACAAGATCACTACTTCACATTGGCTAACGAAAATAATACTAAAAAAAAGTATCCCTGAAGAGGTAGGCAGAGGCACAACCAGGCGATTAAATACTGAGGAAAGTAATATTAAACACACGTTGTCGCCGACATTTGGTAGAACATATTACTTAATGTAAAAAATGTAATAAATCTTCAATGTTGTCATTTTGTTTGACTTGCAAGGTCATTAGGCCCTCCCTGTCCCAAGGTACCCGTAACACTGGATAGCGTGGTTTTGAAGTCAGCCCTTAGGTAATATTCACTTTCATGTCATATTTGGGGCTTTTGTTATGGGAATAATGATGGACGGTTTAATTAACTTACTTAATAATGAATGTAAACAATGTGACAAAATATCTGTATTATGATATAACTGGCCAAACCAAACCTGAAACCTAGCGAAATCTGTCCAGCTGTTCTCGAGTTTCTCGAGCTAGACTAACGAACAGATTTTTTTTTATTTATGAGATTCCTTTCCATAATACGATAATAATTATCTAACACTAGATACAACAAATACAAAGTAAAGTCTAAAGTTGGCATTTCACTGAAATTCAAACTCAATCTTTGCTAAGCAATTTCAAAGATACATAGTTCAATTTAATTGAAATGGTTAATAATTTATTACACTTTTTAGTCGATGTATTATCAATTTATTTGTAAGTAACAAAATAAGTTCTATATTTAAATAATTAAATAAAATTTTATTTTCTGCATTCTGTTTAATGTATTATGTAATCCAGTATCTCCTGGTTATCTCTTTGAACGTTTCAATTTTTGCATGCTCCAGATTCTCTTTGTTGCATTTTGCTCCATTCTTTACTTTGTTTTCATGAATCACACTCCTCAATTTATTCTCGCTCCTTTACATGCTGTAAAATTGCGGAACACACTACCACACAGTATTTGTGATAGCCCATCTTTATCTGTTTTTAAAAAGTGTTCAAGAGATCATTACTTATTACATTTGTCATCTTTTGTATTATTTTTTTCACACCATCAGTTATGTTTTCATGTTCTTGTAATTTATGTACTTGTGTTTGTATGTATTCACTAAGTATATATACTACAATTGCATACACATTGTTTTACCTTTAGTATTTAAGTTATTTTATGAGCTCCTATTTGAATGAGCTGGAAGGAATCTCTTAATCTGAGATAAGTTGACCTTTTATACAAGTCTTTTAGTTTTAAAGTTTATATAAGTTTTCAGTTTACAATAAATGATTAAATAAGTAAAATAAATAAATAAATACATATTTTTTAAATAATTGGCATTATGACGCGCAAGAATTCATAATCTTTTCCGCGTTAAAGTGCTTCTTGTTGAAAGAAATACTGATATCGATAGACCCAGGTCATACTCGCCTTATCGCCCAATCTACTGAATCGATCATGACATATTTCGTTTAACTGGAGTACCCGTGTATAAGTCGCTATGATAAATCATATATACATATGAGAGAAATTTGGGGTCAAATTTCTCTATCACGTTAATTGACATGTAGCTAAGCTTCACAAACCCACTGTATATTATCGCAGAATTTTATACTACGTTCTATGAGATAGCTTGAAGAAAGGTAGGATAAATAAAAAAAGTTGAAGTGAAATGTCATTTCTGTTACGCTTCAATAAAAAATATACCATTATAAGAAGTTTTACTTCTTATGTGTACTACTACACACATACTCACATTTTTCGTTAGTCTTGTAGTTCAGAAATCAGAGACATAAACGGCATAAGTGTTTGTATAAAGAGTTAATCCTAGGAAGGGAGTTCTCAGTTCACTAGAGGGATATGCCTACGGGCAAGTTAGCAGGCATATCGGCTGAGCCTCACTACTACATAGAGGCGATGAGAGAGATGTGAACTGCCAGCTCATACTGTCGGTTATGTTTGTCCAAAGAGTTAATAGTAGAAAGGGAGATCAGTATATAGACATATCTGCAGGTAAGTTTGTAGGCATGTCGGCCGAGCCTCACTGCAATAGAGAGACAAGTCTGCCAGACTGCCTGCGATGTACTACATTTGCAAAGACAGGTCAGATATCAAACTCCAGCGTGTATCTGCAAACTTATCAGCCGGTATGTCCATTTAGAGAACTCCTCGCTCAAGATTTACTGAAACATCCGACTTCCCCACTTCCTATAAAGTTAGGAATTTGATGAATTTCAGTTTTACTAACGGTCGATTAAAAAATTCTGATTGTAGATATCCACCGTTAGCGCAATTATCATTACTAGTGGTCGCACGTTGGCCGAAATTCGACCATTATAAATTTTAATATCTTGTTGATAAGAATGTCATCTTCATTTCTAAATACCAATCCTTTGTTTCCAAACTTTATTGTGCGCCATCTGTGGTCTTTTATCGTTTTTATCAACATATTTGTTTGTGTGTGTCAAATGCATGTTAGTGTGGCTAATATTTTATTTATTGAATTAATGTACTTTGTAAGCATTCTTATAGAAAAATATTTGCGTTCTGCACTTCTCCTACATATAAACTATAAGTGTGCCAAATTTTATGCTCCTGCGTCCGCGCAGTTTTTGTAAAGAGATATATAATTTTTGTAATAAAGATTATTAGTGTCGTTTGAGTAGCCAATTCAATTTGTATTAAAATTAAAGTCGTTTCATTGTAGCTTTGCTTTATTTAATTAGCAATATATCTTGGTGGAAGTAAATTGTTTACATTTCCCTAATTATCTTACGCAGAAACTCACTAGTAATTACGTAGATTGAGTTACAGGTATGTTGACGAAACATTCTAACTTTGGTATTTAGCTGGAAACCCGATGAAGTCATTAGTGCTTGCCGGCACTGTTAGCAATGTCAGTTGGAAAGCTACCTCACTTAGTTATATGTAAATACGAATGACTACACAAACTTTAAAATTAAATTTAAATATCTATCCGTTTTTGATATCGGAAAAATAAGTAAGTTAGTATGTTCACGTCCATATCGCTGAAGAGGTAGGTAGAGGTAAAACCATGGCACCCACGACTAGCCGAAGTCCCACAATGTGATAGGTGGCAAGCCTATCGCAAACTGGGCACATATTTAATCCCGGGCAACGTTATTTTTGTTAGAAAATTGAAAATACAAACTGTCTAGTTTTTTAGTTGCCCGATCCGGGAATCGAACCCGAGACCTCAAGAAGTCAAGATAAACGGAACGTTAGGCTAAGGAGGCGATAACGTGTTACTTGATTTAATAATAATATTAGTAGCCACCCCGCCAAACTTTGCACTGTCTGATTTTTTTCCAGAATTAGGATGCGAACAAGAACTTTCTTGATGGTCAGACACGACCGTAGACTGTTAACACCATAAATATTATCGGTGCGTTGTTATCCTGTGGCCGGGTGTTAGGTTTATTGTGCAATTTCTATCGGCTACCCTCCAAACCTGAACATGACATTGTCATTATTGTGGCAGGTATACCTCACCCAGGGCAAGTTCCTGCACAGCACTTTACCACCAGTGGTCTTGTTAATGACCTATGTAAACAACACTCACCTCTTACGAGCTACCTGGCTGGGAAGCAGATGGACTACTTTACACGGAAGACGCGGATCTACATGGGGAATATTTTTAAATGATAGCCAATATCAGTTTTATGGGATACATAAGGTTGGTAAAGGATAAATGAATGTGGAGGAAGCTAGGTTGGTCTGCAAGGATTTGTAAGGTTTGGCATTTGATATTCTCCAACTACGTATGGGACTTAGCGTGAAAATATGTATATGTGTCTTAAAATGTTCTTCTGTTTTGCTCCCAGCTATTGTATATTACTAGCCATTCAAACCTTGCCTATGTAAGAGACTATAAATTTTCATAATTATTGAAACGTTATGTAACACTTGACGAACTAAAACAAAAATATAGAGTAAAGCCAATGTTACATTTAACTAATTATGTTGAGCATATTATTTCCATTCAAAATAATAGTCATTTTGATTATATAATATGGCTAAAGAATACACACATAGTAAACAGTTACTACCCACATAAAAATAACAAGAAGTTAAAATTAGAATTTGTGTATCTTCTTAGTTTAAGTTTTTTACGTATTTTTAATTTCTCTGTAATATTTGGTGCATAATAAAGAGTTGTATTATATTGTATGATTTCTGTTCCACCAACCAACCAATTCATAATATAAATTGTTTAATATATTTGTAATACAGTATATTATAATTAATTAATATTTTTTTATAAATTGTGGCCTCTAAGTTATTATGATGTGTAAACGATATTTCTGTAAAGTTTCATCTAAATCTGTTCAGTGGTTTGTGCGTGTAAGAGTAACAAACATCCATTCATTCTCACAATCGGCTGCTACATCGTTCACTTTTAATGCCTCTAATCGCCTCTGTGGTCTAGCGGTCCAGGTGTTGGACTTGACTGCATGAGGTCCCGGGTTCGAATCCCGGGTCGGCCAACACAAAGAAAATTGGATTTTTCCAATTTTCT
>NJDC01058116.1:2829-20523 GCA_002245475.1 Calephelis virginiensis
GTGTATGTGTGGAGCTCGATATATATGGGGTCTTTGGCTTCCGCAATTAGGCGTGTACGCTAACCTTTCGGTCAACGAGGCAGTAAAACAAATCATAGGTAATTGTTGGACGAGGCGAAGCCGATGCCGAAAGACGCACCTGAGGGCACATAATATTATTTTATCTGCCCTTTACTTTCCCCCGCTGCGCTAACGAAGTCGCTACTGTCCGGCTCTCTCGGGTAGTAAAAAATCAGATCACCTTATTTATTTATATCAAAATCTGAAACTTATCTTTTTTGCTGCCTACGGGGTGTAATATACTGTTTCTGTTTTCCGAGCATCAACAATTATCTGTGATCTGAGATTTTTCTTATTGACTGCACCCGGCATATATTAACATAAATTTTTCATGACGTCTTTTAACTCCAGTGATACTGGAAACCGTTTTTGAAACATTTGTAATGTGTTGATTATTAAAAAAAAATACTTATATAACACAGAGTCGTATTTGTTATAACAACGGAGCAGCAGTAGCTTATAGCTCTAGAACTGCTTTCAATACAAAAAATTACAACACATTTGGTTTTCTTCCATTTCTGTCACACACACTTTAATTCTGGATTAGTTTAAACCCTAAATAACAGAATAATGATTAAAATAGGTGTTTAAAAAATAATAGAAACAAAAACATGAGGCACGCAATGGTAGCTAGCTTAACTTATATTATAGGTTACTAAAAAAGTATCCCTCCATCGTGATTAAACACTAGAGCTGGCCCTGTGTAATCATATTTTTTTCTTTTTAATATTCTAGTAACCTATTGAAACTAAAAGCATAATTAAAAATGCACGTACCGTAGAATTTGTTCTCAGCGTTCGAATTTACAAGGAAAGTATCATCGCGTCCATATTCTTCACTTTCATCCCCTGGAAGGGTGTCGTCGGAGTCGGGAGAACTGTGGGCATACTAAAACGCTTAGCGGTACACAGAAAGTTTAGATTATGGAAAGAAATGTCGGCCGGCCTTTCGCATAGCTATTACATCAGACATTTTCAATACAAATGCACAGCAGTTTTTTTAGTTACCTTCGAGTTACTCGACGGACCATGACGCGCTGGCTAGACGACATCATGTGGGTTGGAGCCCGGCCCTGGAACAATCGAAAGTAAATTTAAACTTACAAGGTGAGATCCATGACCACCCAGACTTTAGCCAGTAATCCTTTAATAGACATTACTGTCAGCGGATTGTTTATGTCAGGGTTACTGGATATTAATCCAATATTGCAGTCGATCAGAACTAGGTAGTTGATTGTTATGCAGCATCTCACAGTGGTTGGTAACATCGCTTTACATGTTCCTGTTGCCAGAATGTCAATACTCCTATTGTTGCTTTCTATATTCGGAAATAGGATGTTATTGTAGGTAGGCCACAAAAGAGCGACGTATCAATGAACCAAATTCCTGATAATCTTATATCATTCAAAGATTTCGAAAGAAGATATTTAAATTGCTGTTACAGAAAACATACTACAGTGTTGAAGATTTTCTTGCAGACAAACATAAAAAATAAAATGTTTGTGATAATATTAATTTATTACAATTTCAGAAATCATGGTTGCTGAAGAGTTTGTTCCGCTGTTTCTTCTCCTGTCTGGCTAGGTTTCGAAACGATGGTAGTACAAGGAAAATAGGTTATAGTCCTGGTTGCCGGAGAGTTTGTTTTGCTGTTTCTTCTCCTGACTGTCTAGGTTTCGAAACGGTGGTAGTTTACTTTAAATAGGGTTAAATTTATATACATTTTACATTTTGTTGTGATTAATAAATCAAATTATTATAATTACAAAAGAAAATAAAATAATGTAAAACATTTGTATAATTACGTCATTAAATAAATATTTTTTTTTATATATTTGAAATAATTGCACACGATTATGTGGCAGAATTCTTAAATAATTTTATAACAACTTTTTTACACATATTCAACAAATAAATATTTTTCATTTTCATTTCAACACTGGTAACCAAAACCTTATGGTGTCTATAGACAATGGTTGTCTTTTGCCATCAGGAGACTTATCGAAGTACACGAGATGAAATAGTGAGTTTTGGCGCCATCGAGAGAAAAGATAGCCGAAGTTTTTTTTCATAATTGTTGAATTTCGTGTTAATATTGAGTGAAATTAGTTAATTTTGGTGGCATTTTGTACAATTTTGTTCAGTGAAAGTGCACAAATGAAATAATCATGAAGAAATTAGCGTATCGTTTATTTCCTCATTGCCGCCAAAACTCATTACATGAGCTTGTGTAAAAAGGCCACCGTTTTACCCAAGAGCCTGACATGACTTACTGACGACTTATGATTGATGACTAATTGAAATTAAAATAAAATTTGATGCAAATTACTACTTGCCTAATGGCTAAATACTAACGTGAAGGCCGAAATCTTAAGAAAGAAGAAAGAGATGAAATAGTTTTTGTTAAGATTTGATTACATTTTAGTAATATTTAATCGATTTTAAAATAGGATAAGTTAATATGTTCGATTATTTTGTTTAATTTTAATTAATTACTAATGTTATTTAGGTATAAACGAACTTCAAAAATATATATTTTTATTTATTCATCGTCTCTGTGGTCTAGCGGCTCAGTTGTTGGATTTGACTGCATGAGGTCCCGGGTTCGAATCCCGGGTCGGGCAACAAAAGATAATTGGGTTTTTCCAATTTTCTAATGAAAAAAAATGTTGCTCGGGATAGGATATGTGCCCGGTTGGCGATAGGCTTGCCACCTATCACATTGTGGGACTTAGTATCTTCGGCTAGTCGTGGGTACCGTCGTGGTCGTGGTTGTGCCTCTGCCTACCTCTTCGGGGATATGGGCGTGAAGATACTATATTTTTATTTAAATAAAATAACTTAGGTGATCCATTGGCATCAAGCCTGAATCTGACATTGCAGTCCTACGAAAATCGAAAAAATACGAGTACAACATTTTTAAATCACTAAAAATAAAATTGAAATCAAGTCTCTTTTTTTGTATGGTGTAAGTTTTTAAACGTCTTCTGTTTAATACCAATATGTAAATTACATTTTAATTTATATTAAATACGTATCACGGTGTTTGTCCGCTATGGTCTTCTAAACTACTTAACCGATTTTAAACAAATTTGCACTCCGTGTGCAGTTTGATCCAACTTGAAGGAGAATTATATTTGACGGACAATTATATTATATTTAAAACATCTCAATTTATACAACAGCTAGTAGTATATATAATATGCAAAAAAATATATTCATGTATATAATTTTATAATACGTTTATTACGCCGTGAAAACAACCAAGAAGCAGACCTCTCCTGACCTATTTTCTCCGGATCGTTTCTGAATTATTTATCGGAAACAAAACAAGAACACTCCAGACTTACGTCCAGATTTATTTACCGAAAGTTATAAACTATTTTAAAAGTTCTAGTTACCTGAGATCTAAATCTTAGTTTGCAAACTCTTCAACGGTTTGAACTAAATTTAATTTAAAAAGGTTTCATGTTAGGTATAGGACTCTATTTTAAAACTGCTTATCCCAAAGTTGTTGTATGGTATACCAGAAAAAGCTTGAGGCTAGGATAAATACGGTCGTAATAAGAGCGCTACGGAATTTCTGTGCTGTGATGCTCGCTGACCGCATTTGCAACAGCGAGATACAAGAAAGAGTGATACTGAAAGAAAGTGTTGGTGTAAAAATGAGTGTGTTGGTTTGGTCATGTGGAAAAAATGAGAGACGAAAGATTGACAAAGCAGATATATACACTGTGAATTTGGATGGATGTAGGTACCCGGGGAGACTAGCTTGAGACTAAACCAGTCACTCACAAGGGTCTTCAAAACTGGTGCGTTAGTACGGTAAAAGTAATGAATGTGTAGAAAGCTAGGCAAGTCTGCAATTGGCATTGCAAAGTGCCTTTGGCTCTTTTAACTATCTACCTATTCCCTACCGGCCAATGTTAATAATGTATCTCAATCTAATGGATTTCAAGAAATCTAGATAGCTGCGTATCCGGCGGCCTATCCCATACCTAATTGCTATATTTATCCTGTCCACAGATGTGTTATTGGCAAGCGATAACATAAAAATGGACCAAAATATCAATCATGGACAGCAAGTTTTGGATTAGGATTGATTATTAATATTGGCCGTAAGTGACTTAGCGTCAAGGTATAAGTGTGTGTGTTGGGAAATTATTTCCTGCAGTATTTATTATATTACATTAACTCTTTATTGTACACAACTGATATTAGATACAAAAAAATACTTAAAAGTAAAAAGAAAAACAAAGTACAAAAGGCGAGCTTATCTCTAATAAAAGAAATTTCTTCCAGCCAACCCGTTAAAGGAAAGTACTAAATAAAATAAAATAAGTAGACTTGGTGTACAGATATATAAACTACTAAATATATACTACTGAATGAATTAAAATACATAAAACAAAACAGATAAACAAAATTAAACTAAACATATACCTAAATTAAAATTATATGAACGAATTGAGAATCTAAGCTATGTCAAAGAAATGCTCTTNAAATTTCTTCCAGCCAACCCGTAAAAGGAAAGTACTAAATAAAATAAAATAAGTAGACTTGGTGTACAGATATATAAACTACTAAATATATACTACTGAATGAATTAAAATACATAAAATAAAAAATAAAAAAAATTAACAAAACAGATAAACAAAATTAAACTAAACATATACCTAAATTAAAATTATATGAACGAATTGAGAATCTAAGCTATGTCAAAGAAATGCTCTTAATTAAATGTATTTAATTCATCTTAGTATAATATATCATAGTCATATTCTCTTTACAGCCTCCTATCTATCTTCTCACACATAAATTATACTATAACTAGCTGTTACCCGCGGCGTTGATCGCGTGTTCACACAGGAACAATGTTTTGGGGTAAAAACTATCTTATGTGTTAATCCAAGTTACCCTCTAAATATGTGTGAAAATTTCATGACAATCAGTTTAGCAGTTTTTGCGTAAAGGAGTAACAAATATACAAACTTTTGCATTTACAATATTAATAAGATATCGCTCTATTGGAACGTAAATGATTTAAGATAAAAATTTAAATAACCAGATTTTCGTATTTATACTCGTTACATTAGAATGCATTAACAGATATTTATTTTTATTTAATTATCGTTTGTCGCCTCTATGGTCTTGCGGTCCGGCATCGGGCTTGACTTCTTGAGGTCCCAGGTTCGATCCGCGTGTCGGACAACGAAAAAATTTAAAATGTTTATTTTCAATTTTCTAATAAAATTAACGTTGCTCGAGATTGGATATGTGCCTGGTTGGCAATGGGCTTGCCACCTATCAAATTGTGGGACTTAGTGTCTGCGACTAGAAGTGGGTGCCGTGGTTGCGCCTCTGCCTTCCATTTCGGGGATATGGGCGTGAAGATATCTATTTTACTGTCTAAAAAACAAATAAATATATAAAGTACTCCAAAGAACCATAGGATTTTAATTAAAAGTGGTAATAAAAACTAACATTCAAAGCTACGTGAATAACAGTGAGTTTCGCAGCGACTCACCCGGATTGGTGCTACCGCCTTACCTATTCCTGCCACTATAAGTTTGAAGGGTAAGGTAACCGGTAAACTTACTTTTGCTCGAGGCCTTACATTCCAGCCTCAGGTTGGCAACGCACCATTACCACCGTTCTGGTTACTGGGTGGACTTTATGGAGAAGTAGTGGCTCGTCGCTCGGCGGGCTCAAGAGAGATCTGTATGTGTCTTGAAAATTTGTGTTTAGGTTGGGAGGAAGGCTTGCGTTTGCCCTAGTGATATGGTCCGGAGGATGCGATAGGACGTGAACTTGGCTTTGAAACATTTGCGGAAGCCCAGAAAGGTTTTAAAGATAACAAAATGGGGCAAAAATCAAGGAAACCATGAAAAACAACATTTTGATTTTTCCCGTACAAACTGAACGGGATTAACGAAGTTCACCATAAGTTTTCAATATTTCTTTTGGTTCTTCATCATCTAATCTTTACGCATATCATTTATAAGTCAAGGAAATAAGAACCTTGCCTTTCGTTCCCTGTAAATACCCACACACTCACGCATCAATACTAATACACGTACATACACCAATTTTGTTCAGTATAATTGAGATAAAACCCAAACAGTAACTTTGTTTGTATTTAGCTATTTTTAATAGCGTTACATTAGTATTAATAGATACTAAGGGTATACCGTTAGCGTCACAGGTGTAATGGTATGGAGCTCAGATCAAAGAAATAGGTGCTGCAGTATTTTTTATTTTTAGGCATTAGCATTAGCATTTGCCATTAGTTAGGTTCAATTTTGCATCAAGTTACAGAGCTTAAGTTATTCTAAACTTGCCATTAGTTGTCAAAGAAAGTTATCCTTACTCAAGCTCATTTAGTGAGATTTGGCGAGAACGATGAAATACATGGCTCACTAATTTCTTCATAATTATTTCATTTGTCCAATTTGGCAGAACATAATTGAATTAGATCCCAACAAAGTTGACTAATTTCACTCAATATAAACATTCATTACGAAAAAATGATGATTACGAAAATCTACCACCATCTTTCTGTTCGATAGCGCCAAAAATCAAATAGTAGGTAATTTTAAAATACCGTATTTTTGAACAAAGTAAGCAAAACTAAATCTTTGAATCTCGGGTTTTGATCCAAGATCTAACCCCAAAGTAAATAAATTATATGCTTTTGTTATGAATATTGACATAAATAATATACCTCCAGATATAAACATCCGTCTATATGTATATCCATCATATAATAAACATCCAGACACGGAAATGCAGCTATATATGTACACAAGTGCCTGCCCCCTTTGGGATTGAACCTGAGACTCGGTGTTGGTAGACAGAGTTAAACGTTTATGCAAAGGGCTGGGCTAACCTGTCGGCCAACGAGGCGGATATTCAAAAACCGCGATATGTTTAGTAGGCTCATGTAACGCACTCGCTTTAATTGTTATCATAGCTTTAGCTATTCCTACTTGCGTCTTCGTTCCGCTCTCCGTTCCTTGCAGCTTGGAAGAGACAAGTAGTAGGTCACTATCAACAAAATCACTGGTAGTTCAGTGCTGTGCAGTTACTGGACCGAGTAGTGGTCCACAGCTTGCCTATTCCTGCCACCATAATGTTCCCGTCTGGAGAATAGGGTTCTGGACTTAGACTTACAACAACAGGCCTAATAATCCGGCTACAGGACAGCGACGCACCTGTCACATCTACGGTGTCTAGAGGCCACGGTCATTACCATCAGGAGAGCCGTGTGCCTGTTCGCCGACCTTTCACATAAAAAAACTAAAAAATTTCGATGGCGTTCAGAAAACTTTGTGGCTTAGGCTGCATTCATAAAAGTTTTTATTAGAATCTTTTTCCCGCTCTTAGTGTGTATAACTGTAATAATGTGACAAGTTTTGGAATACTGCTTATCTCTTGCTAAAGAGTATTTATATTCCTTGTTGCTTACTGTAATAAATGTAAAAGCGTAAGTCTGAAGTAATAAAACGAGACAAAAGACAGGTGACAGATAATATTTTATTTTCACATAAATATACATAATCACACTAACTGTTAGCTGCGGTTTCGCCCGCGTTTTCGCAAGAATCCTTTGTGCGATCGGCATTAAAAGCAGCCTATATGTTAATCCAGGTTACAATCTATCTGTGTTCCAAATTTCAAATACATTCAACAATATGAGCGTGAAGGAGTAACAAACAAACACACATCCTTATAAACTTTTACATTTATAATATTAGTAGGATATAAGCGAGTTTTTATTAGTATCCATATCCCGCTTGAAGTATTCATAACGACAAAAGTGTCTTAAGTTTTCGAATACTATTATTATCTTACTGTAATTAATGTAAAGGCGTAAGTCAGAAGTAATAAAACGAGACAGACAAAAGACAGATGACAAAGAGTATTTTATTTTCACATAAACATGATTATGAATATTTAATCGAGAATGTCAAACCAACCCTCTCCTGACCTACTTTCGGTGGATTGGCTCTGGATTATTGAAAACAACACAAAACGCTCTTGCGAGGTCAAGTCTAGATAGGTTTATTTGCCGGTCTGTTAAGAAAACCAGTCAGTATAATTTTAATTAGAATTGGTTATTTCAAAGTTATTATTCTATAAGTTAAATATGTTGTAATTAATTACATTAATTGTAAATGTTTATAATTGCATTTTATTTGACGGCCTCGTCGGTCGAGTGGTTACGCGCCTAACTTTACTGAACAACCGCGAGGCTCGGGTTCAATTCCCGACGGGACCAGGCATTTGTGTGTTGAACATTAAGATATTTACATTTCCAGGTCAGGGTGTTTATTAGATTTATTCTGATAAGTAAGTAAGTATCTTCATGTCCATATCCCAAGGCACCCACGACTAGTCGAAGACACAAGTCCTACAATTTATTCTGGTATCTATTTAAGTATTTCTATGTACTAGCGCAGTGGTCGCCAATTGGTCGAAATTTGACCATAATCAATTTTAATATCTTGTTGATAAGAACGTCATCTTCATTTCTCAAGACCAACTACTTTGTTTTCAAACTTTTTTGTGCGCCATCTGTAATCTTTTATCGTTATCATCAATATATTTATTTGGGTGTGTAATGTTTTATTAATTAATTTAATTATTATAATGTACTTTATAAGCGTTACTATTGAAAAATATTAACGTTCTGCACTTCTCCTACACATAAACTATAAGTGTACCAAATTTCATACCCCTCCGTTCGCGCAATTTTCGTAAAAAGGGGTCCAAAGTTTTGGCATCACGTATTAATATATATATTAGTATCGTTGACTAACACCCCAGCACAAGCATATAATTTGCTTACTTTGGGGTTAAATGTGTCATGTGTAATGTGTCAAGGGATATTTATTTATTTACTAGCTGACCCGGCAGACGTTGTTCTGCTGTATTTTTAATGTGATTTTAAAAAAAAATTGGGGTGAGTCACCATTATCCTTTAGGGGTATGAAAAATAGATATTGGCCGGAGATCTGACCTACTCAATATGCTCACAAAATTTCATAAGAATCGGTCAAGCCGTTTCGGAGGAGTATGGGAACGAACAATGTGACACGAGAATTTTATATATATCATATTTTGCTTATAGGTCATATCTCATAAAATGTCGGTAGTTTTTAGACTTGAGAAAAAGAGGGAGGTTCTGTGTTCGGACATATATTTTTAGAATAGAATAGGAAATATTTTTATTCACGTACACACTCTCATCCGATAAATATTTAGCAATGGGTTACCATTTCTGGGGTTTTATACAATTTCACTTTGACACATTTTTTAAATTCATTTACAGGCAGGTCTTAATCGTGAAGTTTATTACAAAACCGTATACATTGGTCCATGCAAGAATGGCTGACTCTGTGGAGACGCGACACATTCACGGCAAGATTGTTTTTATTCCTCATATTCACTCGATGTACCTACATCACAATTTCTTTTAAATGAATGTACATGATACCTTTGAACATACATTTGATTTTCAAAGATATACTGGAAAGTTACATGTAGAACATTATATTTTTTTAAATTTTTCTTTTAGGGAAACTCTTGGCCCTAGGACCAAAGTTATAAATTGCGTGTATGGCCCTCTTTTGTAAAACAAATATAGTATTTATATCGGCAGAACCCATCTTTTATAGTTGTAGTAAAGTGTATAGTTTTCTATCTGTAGTCGTGGGATTTCATTTACATTTAGGATCCAGGTTTTTGTGAGTAAAAAAATGTCTATAGTTGTTGAGATTGATTGTCACACACTTTAGTCCGTCAATGACACTACCAGTAGTGCCATGCAGTAGTACCAGTAGTGCCAAGGGAAACAAACGAAATTTTCCAATTTTTCGAATACTTCTGAAAGATTGCTTGGATGACGTCACAGAATTGGTACAAATATCGCGTAAAACACTGTTTTGCATTACTGCCACAATACAGTAAAATAAGATATTTTATTAACCAATAACACTTTTTGGGATTAAGCATTAAAGAACAAAAAGTAACTTAAAATTAAAAAATACTATTCGAACTCTTTATTTAGTGTAACTAAAATTACAAAGTCGTCAGTAATTTCAATAAGTAGGTCATCCAAGGACATACGAATTTAGTGTTACTTCGATTTCCCTGAGATGACATCATCAGATCCAGACTTGGTGGCAATAGGACAGCTTCCAAAGGACGCTCTTTTAAAAAAATGTTTAGAAATTACGGAGAAATTGATTAACATACTATATAAAAAAATAAAGTGTTCGCACGTATTTATCGAAGTCGCCTGAAAACGGGCTTGTTTGCTTAAAAATAGAACTACAGAAGTATTTTATTGTGTCTGGGGTTACATACGTGTAATCGGAAGTGTAAATCAATTGTAGGTAGATCTTAACCAATATTCGCCTCTGTGGTCTAGCGGTCCGGTGTAGGGTTGGATGTAGCTAGAATTGTGTTTTTTTTTTTTATTTCTAATAAAAGCGGCGTTGACCGGGTCTGGATATGTGCCCTGTTGCCACCAATCACATGTTGGACTAGTGTTTCACCTAGTCGTGGGTGCCTTGGTTGTACCTCTGCGTGTCACTTTTTTTTATGATATTGGAAGGCAAACCAGAACACGTCAACGGCAAGCAGTGACGTTAAGACGGCAGGCATAGGTAAGGCGGTAGTACCAATCCGGGTGAGTCGCTATGAAATTTTAGCAGCTAGTAGGATCTCACGGTGAATTAATAATAATAGTATGTTACATACATGTATACATATTTTTCTAAAAAAAAATTATACATATACGATAATATTAATTAATATTAATGATTAGATATTTAAAACCGAGTAGGCTGTAGGCAAAAAACGAAATCCTCCGTACATCACATGAAAATAAGAAAAAATTGTCTCTGGAGACTCTACAACGATCAATAAAAATAAGAATAGATATAGGACCTCGAGGATATTACGAAGCATTGCATTTGACATGTCGTTAGCTGACAATGAATTGAAGAGCCTCATTCATTTCGAGATATACAACTTGTTTTGCGGAATTTCACATGATTATACATTGAACTTATTTAATCTATCAACTGCACTTTTATAACTTACTTTCCAGATATAGATTAAGTTTCACACCTTTTACACTTAAAACCGCTTGGACGCTGTCATTATGGCAGCAGGAATAAGGAAGATGGTGGGTCCCTACCCCGGCAAGCTGCTGCACAGCTAGAGTGCAAGTGCCAGCAGTAGTTTTATTCATAAAATGTACATAAACCCATTTATATACATTTTAGCTCCCGCCGGAAAAAGAGGGTGTTGTAAGTTCAAACAAAAAAAATCCATCGAAATCGGTTACACACACACAAACACACACACACACACACACACACACACACACACACACTCGCATGCACATACACACTCGCACGCACGCGCGCACACACACACACGCACACAAACACACACACAAACAAAAACACACACACACACACACACACACACGCACACACGCGCGCGCGCGCGCACTGATACATCGAATTTCTACACCTCTCTTAAAAAATCTCTGTCGCTCATTTAATTTGTGAATATCAAAAGGAATCTTGCAAGAGGCCTAGCCTGAATTGTTATATTTGCTACACACTCCAAAGATTTGTAAAGTACGTATAATCGTCTGATTTATGAAGAGGGGCTACAAAATTGTGAAATTTAAAAACAGAAGTTTGACCGATTAGATCACTTTACTATTAGTTCAGTTTTCTGGAAAAAGTTAACTGAGCTAGTAAAGCACAGGTAGTAAAGGGATACACCGTTTTACCTATTCCTGCCGTCATAATGACTGTTATGTTCCGATCGATAGGTAGTCGGTAAACTATCATAATAGGACTAAAATGCACGGGACAGCGACGCATCTATAACATCTGTGGTGTCTATAGGCTATAGCTGTCTAATACATCTACCATCAGCAGAGCTATGTTCGTTTTCGCTTACCTTTCCAATATGAGTTGTGACGCCATCGAGAGAACAGATGGTCATAGTTTTTTCGTAATTATTAAATTTCGTCTTTATATTGAGTGGTATTAGTAAATTTTGGTGGCATTTTGTACAATGTTGTTCAGTGGAAGTACACAAATGAAATAATAACGAAGAAATTAGTGTGTCGTGTATTTCCTCCAGTCTGCAAAATTTCCCTAAATCAGCTCAAGTAATTAGACCATCGTTGTACTCAAGACCCTGACATCACATTATTTGATGGCTTATGATTTTTTTTCAATAATTTAACCCAATTATATTGAATCTGGTATCTTGATGAGAATTTCAACTTGACGAATGGCAAATGCTAACGCTAGTGGTAAGTACCCATACTTGTCAGCCAGAAGAGCCAATCGCCGCACTCCCCCGTTCCATGATTACTACGAAATATTGCGCTCTAAAGTAAATGTCTTAAGCGACAAATCACTATTTTTAAAACTATAAAAGCAATTTATTTTAAAACTATAAAAGCAAATATAAAAACTGAAACACTTATCTTTTAGGTATAGTACTTATCTATGTTTATGTTAAATCTGGTCTCGATATTTTCATAATTGAAGTAGACAGTTGGGTTTTGCTTTCAAAAAAGGGTTAGCTTTTTGATTTTTTTCTATCGAGCAAAGTGAAATGAATCGTGTTTTGGAAACACTAGATCACCAAGATCCATGATTGCTTTGTATGAAAAAAACAACATATTGCTGACGTATTTTAGCATACATGGACCCTTAATAACTAAAAAAATAAAATGTAATTGTTACCGCAAATGTGGTCTCCTGATGTCCAGAAGCGGTGCCCTCAGGATCGACAGGAGTTCGCATGCTCTGAGGCAGAAGCTCGATGAGGTTCGTAGTATGGGGCTGGTAGCGAAGAACCAATACGCACGTAGACACCAAAGTGTAAGCCAACAGAGTTCCTGTAACAATATAATTGAAAACGTTAATTTTTATTTTCTCGAGATCATGTTTCTGGAGGCTGTGGAATATTGTGCAGTGAGTTGCTAAATTGCTACCAACGTTATTGCTAAAATGGTCAAAACAGCTACTTTTCGCGGCAAGGATTAATCACCATACCTATTCCTACCGCCAGTGTCATGTTCCTGTCCGGAGTAAACTTGCAACTTCAACAGTTTGCAACTATTCCGTCACTGAACAGCGGCTCACCTATAACATTTTTAGTATTTCTTATCGTCAGGAGAGCAGGTTTGTACGCTGTCTTCTACCATAAAAGATAATGTTAACAATAGTGGTAATTTCAATGTGCACTCACTAAATTTATTTTAAGTTATCGCTATATTCTTTCAACAAAAGAAATAGAAAGAGACAAAACACTTTTAGCGCTGTCAGATTAGTCGGTTCACGTCATTTCTATAGACGTTTAATATAGTCTTCGGAAAACGTTGATTAAAAACGACTCACTTGGACACGTTCTGACTAATCTGACATTTCTAAAATGTTCCATCTTTTTTGCTTCTATTTCATTTGAAAAATATAGCATGCATCTAAGTTTACGTGTACAGCAGAATCACTACCAATATTAAATGATAATTTACATTGGTCTCTAAGTTTTGCCATCCCGATATCCGCTGTAGATAATATGCGGTCTGTCTAAATCGGGAAACGTTGCAAGTTGGATAAAATAACAAACTATAAATAGGTCAACAACTAATTGAAATCCAAATAGGCAACAAGGTTGTTTTAGGAAACCGATATAAATAGGCAGTTTTCGACTGATACTTATTTATAACCCAAACTTGTTGACCTAATCCGATTTGTTGTATTTATACAACAAACGTTGGGAAAATTGTTTTAGGCATGAACTTTGACTAAAGAAACTATGTTTCGAGATCCTAAAGCCTCCAGATGTTACTTATGTTTTCATAAACAACATTTAAGGGATAGTATGGTATTGGTATTGTTAGTACATATTTCATATGTAGCCCTACACATGCATGATTGTTAATTTTATTTCGATATTATTATTGTTACAATCCAATGTCTCAATATTGCGTATACATATATACAACTTAAGTTAAGTGCATGTCAAATAAAATTTAAGTGGAGTGAATATTCAATGTTACATTAGTTTAAAAATATTACACAATCGTGAATACATATAGCTATCCAATTTTTATGTTTGCGCTTATACGAATGGCAATCGTAGAAGTTAAAATAGTTCAAGTAGAATATATAATAAAAATAACTACGTTAAAAAAACCGACTTCAAAACTAAAAAGTAAAAAATAATAAAGATTAACATTAAGTAAGTATCTTCACGCCCATATCCCTGAAGAGGTAGACAGAGGCAAAACATCTATATATATAAAACAAAGTCGGGTTTTTACAACACTTATAACTCGAGATGTGCTGGACCAATTTTCATGGTTTTTGATTCGTTGGATTCGTCTTCGCCCCGAATAGCAGAATACACCTTATAAACAATCAAAACACAAAAAAAATATGAAAAATGAATTGTCTATATCTTAATATATATAAATAACGTGTCACGTTGTTTGTCCGCGATGGACTCCTAAACTACTTAACCGATTTGAATCAAATTTGAACACCGTGTGCAGCTTGATGTAACTTGAAAGATAGGATAGCTTACATCTCAATTTATAATCAAAAAAATTAACATCCGAGTGAAGCCGGAATAGGCAGCTAGTATTTTGTAAAAGAAAGTCGTGATAGTTAGGCTGAAAATTGATGGAGAGGTAGCTTAGAACCGGGAGAAGGACTTGGGGTACATTTTATCCCGTACGTCAGCGGGAAACTAGGAAAAACGACATATCAATTTTCAAACTGAACGGGCAGAACGAAGTTCGCCAGAACAGCTAGTAATATATAATATAAAAAATAATATATCATATTTATAATTTCATAATTAATTATAAGAAAGTATTAAATTAGCCTTGTACCGACTTGACACGTATTAGTAAATGGCACTTGTAAATAATAGATTATATATATTTTTTTACTTTTTACTTTTAAAGTTGTTTTTTTTTATTTAACACTTTTTAGCCTGTTGCTGATGTGATTGAATTTAATAAAAATAGACATCGGTATAGGTGAAAGTAGATTTAAAAATGCTCTTAATTTAAAATCTAATGGGCCTACCTGAATCAAATTTTTATGAACCAATTCAAAAATATTCCGCATTAAAAAAAAAAAGTATTGCGTAAATCGGTTCAGAAACCTCGGCAAAATCGGTGTACAAACTTAAAAAATATACCGGTCAAATTGAGAACCTCCTCGCTTTTCTGAACTTGGTAAAATTAAAGCATGCGAACATAAAAAGTATGTACGGTCTTTCCAACTTTCAGCATTTAATACCTGTAAACTAGCCATTAGTAGATAAATGTAGAAAATAAGAGAAAGTGAAAATTAGGTACATAATCTTCTACAGTTTTGTTTTATATACAGATTTTTCTATGCGAAGACCGTTAAAAGCTACCTTTCATCTCGATATCTAAATAAGTTCCCGGGGGAAAGGTAAATAACTTGAACACGTGGTCACGTGGCATCCTCTAATTCTAATTTGAAGTGATTTGGGTAAGATACGGCCACGTTGTCTCAACGCGTGCTAACTGACTCCGAAATAGATTCTCAATTCAACTCGTTCTATGTTTATTACGCGATTAGTTGGCTTATTTAGATGATTCTTCTTTGAAAAGGTAAGTTATAATTTGGAGATAGTCCCATGTAGAGATTTTCACGTTCGGATTAGTGGCCTATGAATTGTAATGCATACATTTTCGTTTATGTTGTCGACATTATCAGTATTGATAAAAATAAACGAATTAATGAAAATGCATCTATTAGCCGGATGATAAAATTTGTATACGTTAGCTTTTTAAATACATTGTCCTACCTGCAGACCTTGAGACAACTAGTGGGATGTTGATAAAATTGATATGAGACCATTTCGATATCAATATCTTTCTATCTTTTGAAAAAATAATTGTCAAATCGGTACATGCTAATAAAGTAATCGCATTATTGAAATTTTACTGCTCTTAAATTAGACTTTTTTGTTTAAACTGTAATTTATTGGCTTTGCTTTACTTATGGTACATTACAATCCAGTCTTTAGTCTTCTCAGTATAACTCTCTTTTAATTTGTCTCCGGATATAGCCACAGTAGTGTTGTTGAACTCAAAATACTGACAAAACTGTTTATTAATTTTGACAATACGACGGCTTTGTTATATTTAGCCTTTCCAATGTGTCTGTGATATGTATATGTATATATATTTAATTAAGATGAAAATTGTACCAAGTTACCCAATTTAACGAAATCGGATTTAAACTGTTCAAAATTAGTCATAAGTCGTCAAAGAAAGTCATGTCAAAGTCTTAAGTAAAGGGATGGCGTCATTACTCAAGCTCTTTTAATGAGATTTGGCGGCAACCTTACACATGATACACGAATTTATTCATGGTTATTTTATTTGCGTACGTTCACTAAACAAAATTGCATGCCACTCACATTGACTAATTTTAACTCTATTAATACACGAAATTCAGTAATCTATTAATAAAATTGATAGGTTTGTTTATGTATTAAGAATAATAAGAGAAGTAGCAGGTCTGAATGCATCTCTCTTAGCTTATCATGGATATGTTTCTTCAATTTTGCAACATGGGATCCCTATTTGGGGAAATTCTGTAGACTTAATTAGAATATTTAGAGTACAAAAAAAGTGTATACGGGCGATATGTGGAGTTAATCAGTTACATTCATGCAAACCACTGTTTAAGTCGCTCAAAATTTTACCTTTACCATGCTTATATATCTTGGTTTTATGTGTATTTGTAAATAAACATCATCATTTGTTTCAAACAAATGCTGAAGTATTAAGAATAACACACTTCAGAAATAGTAAGAAACTACATGTGCCTAATCAGAAACTGAATATTTATAAAAATAATGTATATTGCATGTCCATTCGTATATATAACCAATTCCTGATAGTCTGAAATCACTTCCAGTAAAAAGATTTCGAAAGAAGGTATTTGATTTGCTATTAGAGAAGACATATTATAGTGTTAAAGATTTTCTTGCTGACAAGCGTAAATAAATAAAATATATATATTTATTTTTAATAAATTTAAGCCTAATTTAAGTAATAAAATCGTGGTTGCCGGGGAGTTTGTTTCGCCGTTTCTTCTCCCGTTTGGAAACGGTGGTAGTGTACGGTAGATAGGACTAAAAATTAATCTACCTTTAAATTAATTTATAATCAATTATGAAACTTATGTTCGTAAATAAATAAAATGTTTTGGCTGTGATTTAAATGTACATTTTTATAGAAATATGTAACTTCTTAAAATTAACTAAATATTTGCACACCACAATGTGGTAGAATATGTTGTATTCTTGAATATCTTTATAACAACTTTTTAACACACATATTCCGCAAATAAATAATTTTCATTTCATTTCATTTCATTTCAAAAACTGCGACTTATTTTCTCTTGAAGAATTCAAAACTTCCTAATTATAATGACTAACTTTACCACTTTTCAAATATCACAGTCAAATTCTTAATTGAGGTCTTACTGAAAGTCATAATTTCTTGTACAACAGGATGTTATTTGTTAAA
>NJDC01058116.1:21164-33995 GCA_002245475.1 Calephelis virginiensis
TTTTTTTGCGCTCACGGCGCTAAAACTATTAGGTTAGAGTATCTTCCCGGTAATTTCCCAAACAGGTAGGCAGAGCCACAACCAATGCACCCACGACTAGCCGAATTTACTAAGTCCTACAGTGTGATAGGTGGCAAGATTGTCGCGAACCGCAAATACACATTTTCTATTTTTTATTTAGTCGCCCGATCCGGGAATCGAACCAGGGACCTCTAGTTAAGTCCGACACCAGACCACTAGACCACAGAAGTAATATTATTAGGTTAAATATTTTAATAATATACACACACTTTTCTGTTTCAAAGAAGCCACAGGAAATTGAAAATTATGCAGGAACGAATTATATTTTCAAATACTTTACGAATTTTGATATTAAAAATAAAAATGTTGCCAATTAAAAAATAATTTCAGTTCAATAAGATACATTCTATTTACCCTGAAGCTATATATTTTCCGTAACAAACAGAAATATATATACAGATTACATTCCATGGCCGCGGTGTAATATTACTCTTTGAAGTTCTAAATGAATGTCTCTACTGCTAAAATGGCTTGTAGATGTTTCATTAAATTTAAACAAAGCCTCAAAGTCTGCTTCCGTTAACAGCAAAGTTTAAAAGAAAATTAAAAAAATGGTAATACGACATCATTGCGGAAGAATTCATCAGTTTCGTATTAAAAGTACGCTTATTTCTTGTGTTTCTCTTGTTTTACTATCAAATTTAGTATACCTATTATTAGACTTAGATGACAACACAGCTATTTTAATCAATCATTATATTATTTGACCGCCTCGTTGGTCGAGTGGCTAGCGCACACGCCTAACACAGACCAACCTCGAGGCTCAGGTTCGATTCCCGACGGGGGCAGGCATTTGTGTGATGAACATTTAGATGTCTGCATTTCCGGGTCTGGGTGTTTATTAAATTTGTTCTTGTATCTATTTAATTATTTCTATGTATTAGAATCGTTGGCTGACATCCATAACACAAGCATATAATTTGTTTACTTTGTGGTTAGATTCAATTTGTGTAACTTGTCCAGGGATATTTATTATTATAGCTATTTCAATGTTAAAGAAACTTGTAAGGAAGATTTTAAATGTAAAAATGTATTTTGTTAAAAAAAAACTTTTAAACATGTAACACAAATTCTAAAATAATTTTCCGGAAACTGTCGAACATCTAGTGTCACTTCCAAGATTGGCCATTTGAGAGAAACGAATTGTGTCATGAAAGCGAGAATAAAAAATATCAAAAATTTCATACCAAACGCACCTGCGACTCACTCTCATCACCTCACTCACTCTTCCTCACCTCACCCTCACTCACTCACTCCTCACTCTTCTCATGATGAGAGAAAACAGTCGCTTTTCGAAATAGACACTAAATATGTTGCTGGTGTGTCGTTATCATTTGAATGGGATTAACTTTCATGGAAACAACTTAACAGATTCTCCGGCCTACATTATAAGTCAAATCTCTTAACGAAATCATTCATATACATAGTAATTTTAAAATTTTTGTAAAATGTTTTTGATTCAAGCATTAAAGAAGATTCGCCGAACTATGAATTCCTAGAACCACTACGAAGAAATGAGCTTCATAATCTAGGCATCAGTTTAGGTGGTACGTATAAAAAGTACCTTATCGTATCAATTGTGCCTTTTGTAATTCGAGAACGGCTGTATCGATTTCAATGACATTTGATCTCAGGATTCGTCTAGACCAGGGGTGGGCAAATTCTTTTGACCGCGGGCCGGTAACTTAAAAAAAATCTAGTGGCGCGCCAGTAAATTATAATTAATCTTGAGGCGGACCGGCTTATTAAAACACCTAAAAATAGCAGTAAATATTAAGATTATGAAACGTTGTATAAAGATAATATAAGGCAATTTTATTTTATTTTACAATCCTTTATTAAAATAAAATCTATTTATGAAGTCTTAACTTATGAAATACGCAATATATATATATATGTTTGAAGTATCGATTCAGTATCTTAATTGTTCAAATTTCAGACGTCTTTTAACATTTCGACCATTTATTTTTTTAAGGAGGTTCATATTTTTTCTAAAAAAAAGCCCTCGGCGGGCCGAATTAAAACCTCTCAAAGGCCGGATCCGGCCCGCGGGCCGTAATTTGCCCACCACTGGTCTAGACTCTAGCAGAATAACTATTAAAATTACTGGTAATAAAACTTGGTCCTTGTTTCTTGTATTTAAGATAATTCCATTTAATAAATTCCGTGTTGGCCCGGGCTCCTTTGCAGCATAGACCATCTGCCTTCCTGCCAGGCAGCTCGTAAAAGGCTTTCCGTCACTAACACCGTGACATCCTACAACGTGGACGAGTTTCGCAGCGACTCGTCCGGATTGGTATCACCGCCTTACCGATTCCTGCCGCCATAACATCAATGCTTGCCGTTGTCTCGTTCCGGTTTGGATTTACCGGCTACGTTACCCGTAGCCGGTAAACTTACTTTCGCTCTGGGCCTAGGATCCCGGCCTCAGGTTGGCAACGCACCATTATCACCTTTGGTGTATGACGGCGTGAATTGCCATCAGGAAATTCTTCTGCTTGTTTGCCTTTCATTATCATAAAAAGCGAGTGAAAAACAATTAAATAAATGCTGTTGATAAAAGCAAGTTAGAAACATAGATGCTGGAAATACATACCAATACTCATCATTTCCACCAGAACTTCGAGTTGGATGACAAGTGAAACGATTGAAGCTGAGAATCCCCCAACAACAGTCGCCAGCGCTGGAGTCCCTGACGTCTCCGAGACTGTCGCCAATTGTCTGTGAACACATTGTCCTGTGAATATCATTGTTTGAAAGTTGTCTTTGTTCTAGAAATGTCCTTATTAAATAAAATTTTCGTTTTTGTAAAACTAGCCGGTCTAAAAAAAAAACTAACTTCGTAGCGTGTAATATTAACACCTCCTAAAAGTCTGTTAAGGGAAATATAAAGTGTTATTTTTTCTAGCTTCCCTGCAATTTTCTGACAGTAAGCAACTCGACAAAAAAGAATTAGCAAAAGTGGTCCATTCGTTCAGGCGTAATGTGATGCCCACGCGAAAAGGGGGTTAATTTTTACATATAAGTATAGATTGTGTATGGCGAAATTGAGCCAAAGATTTTGATTTTCTTACGTAATTTTTAAATAATATACATCATCTACTAAAGGATAACTACATCTGATAACAGGCGTCACCTTATTTTGATAGGAGAAGGGGCGTTATACTTTTTCTGCGATAAATAAACAAAACAAATTTAAGTAACATTATTCCTCGTTGGGCCTTGATTAAACTGATATCTAATTGGAAATCTGAGTGTTTCTATAATTGCCATGTTTTCAATTAAACATAGCTTGTTAGTCGATTTAACCCATTATTGACATTTTATACCCCTTAATTGTTGACAATGAAATAATAAGAATCCTTAATAAACGCTCGCTTACCGCCGTCGTAACATAGATCTGAGAAAAAGAGGGATTAAAAGATAACGTTGATGTTAAAATGAGAAAGGGCATGCTCCACTGGTTCGGTTAAGTAAAAAGAATGACAGATGAAAGATTGACAAAGCAGATATACAATGCGAATACAGGTACCCGGGCAAGACCAAGGTTGGCATTCCACGATCAGGTCGCTCAAACATTATCCGAGGGTTGTGGTAAGAGTCTCCGAAACCAGCGTGTTTGTATGAAAAGGGTAATTAATGTAAAGGAAGCCAGAGAGGTTATTTCATATCTGAATACTGTTGGTCATCGACAAAACACAGTGATGATTTTCCTATATCGTTACTTCTGTAAAGAAAAGTATCTGTACGCCCCTATCACGAAGAGGTAAGAGGCACAACCAGGGCCGACAACCAGGGCCATTACTAGCCGAAGGTACTAAGTCCCACAAGGTGATAAGAGGCCAGTCTCGTCATTTGGGCAAATATCCCATCACGGAAAACATTATTATAATTAGAAAATTGAAAATGTACATTTTCTTTTTGTTGCCCGACGCAGGGATCGAACTTGGGACCTCAAGAATTTAAGTCCAACGCTGGTCCGCTAAACCACAAAGGTGATACTTACTTACTTTTACTTTTACTTACTTTTTTAAGCCCTTGGAAAAACGAGTTAAACTTAATTTCTGGAAGTAGACAGTTTTTAGATAAAGTGTATAGTCATTATAGAGCAGAGACATCTATTAAATTAATTAAATGTATTGTGCAAGCATTAACATCAAGGTATTAATATAAAATCCTTATTAATTAGGAATATCAAACTAAACTCTGCAGTTCATAATGCTTTTCTAACAGGGAAACAATAGACACGTCAAAGAAAACGCAATATCGATAAAAAATAAAAGTAAGAGCCTTTCAAAGACTTTGCTGAATAATAAAATGGAGAAGTTTTACAATTTTTATAGCAAGGCCGCTTTTTATGAAACATGCTACTATTTATCGGTTTTCAAGATAGAACTGGCACATAAACTCAAACGAACTATCTAAACTTACAATGCGATCTATACATATAAAAAAAACAGTCATATAATTTTGATCGCCTCTGTGGTCTAGCGGTCCGGCGGCGGATTTTACTTTTTGAGGTCCCGGGTTCGATCCCCGGGTCGGGTAAAAAAAAATAGTATATTGTTTAAATTCAATTTTATAATAAGGGTTACTCGGAAATGGATACGTTTGGCGATAGGCTTGCCGCCTATCACATCGTAGGGCTTACTGTCTTTGGCTAGTCCTGGGTGCCCTGGTTGTGCCCTTTGCCTACCTATTTGGGGATATGGGCGTGAAGATACAGTGATAGAGTTTGTACTTAAATGTCATATTTTTATAAAAGCAAGACTGCGTATAGATTACAAAGCTGAAAACAAGAGTTATTAATTGTTTTTTCGATTTGTCTATTCACATATTACGCAAAAACTAACGGATTTTTATCAAATATTGCGTTGAAGTAGTTCATAGTCCTGGTCAACATTTAGCACACTTTTTTTAACTACGGGAAAATTTTACGTTTCCACCAATAACTGAGAAAATACACTTTCACCATACGTGACACCATACGTGCAGTCATGGGCGACAGCTAGTATCTAATAAGATTTACCAAAACATAATATGTTTTCGTGACTAATTTGATTTGTAGGGGCCGATTCCAGCAGTAGAATTGAGATGTACTATTCAAGAGGTATGAAATATTCTCAAATACGATAGAATAATGCTTTGAATTTTGGAGTCATGGCCACCTTCCGGTTCCATCATCATATCAGCTCTATGTCTTAATAAATTTGCAATGTCATCCAATTTACTCACTACTACAAATAAACAGTTGTAAATATATGAGTTATACTGGACTAAGTATGAACCTATTTTTAAATGAATTGTATCATAATGATTATTATATATTATAGTTATGATATGATATATTAATAATAATTATGATATGATAATATACTAACAAATTAATTTTGTTAATATATCTGTCTTCCATGTAAAAAGAGCATTTGCAGTTCATATATTATCTGCTCTTCACTCGCAAATTCAAAGATGTCAGCAGTGTGTTGCCATCTTGAAAGCTAACGATAAGCATTTTGTTGTTCACAAAAGAATGGCAAAGACTGTACAAAAATAAGAAATAGCCGTAGAATACTTAAAAGAAAACTATATGGACGTGATGTAGCGGTTCAGTTTTTGGACTTGAATTCATGAGGTCCCGGGTTCGATTGCCAGGTGGGGCAACTAAAAGAAAACGTGGTTTTTCCAATTTTCTAACAAAAAAAAGTTGGGATTGGACGTATGCCCGGTTAGCGATAGGCTTGCCACCTATCATATTGTGGGATATTGTCTTCGGGTAGTCGTGGATGCTCTAGTTTTGCCAAGGGATGAAACGATACCACTGGGGTATCGATACTTTACTCGATACTGGTATCGGTCGTCAAGTATCGATACTTACTCAGATTCGATTACAAAGTATCGATACTCATTCGTATCGTATCGTTTTTGGAAAATTTTGAGTAAAAACCGTAACAAGTATTGGTATTCTTTATTGAAAGTACTAATAATATTCTAACATAAAATGATAATTTTTGAGTTACTCCCGACCATGAGGGTCGCAGGTAAGCGCTAGTACAACACGTCACCTTTAAAAAAATTTAAGAAAAAAGTCCGTTTTCATGGTGCTGTTAAAAAAATTAACATATTTTGTAAAATGTCTTCCGGTTAAACTTTTTTCGGGCATAGACAAACAAGCCTGTCAACTGCCAAGCTGCTACCTACACAAAACTTTTAATAATTCAAGCGTAAAACTGCAAAAAACCAACTTCAATGCAATAAATAAGTCATCTACGTATCTAAACATAAGTAATTCTCTCAACGTATCTGGGATTCGATTATAAGATCCAGATTTCATGACAAAGGACGCTTTTTCAAAAATTTCAAATACTTGGAAAAATAATGAAAAAATCTGTAACGGAAAATATATAAATCGCACTTGTATATAACTAAATTATGCGTGTGAATATAGAACATTGTTTCTAAAGCAGGCAACTTCACTACAGATGAGCGCGGATTTTCGCTCTCCACTGCAACTTCATTTTGTAACTTTTGTGTGACGATTCTCAAAATTTCACTCGCATCATTTTTTAATAACGCGCATCAAGTATAATAAAAATAAAGAAGTATAAGTTCAAAATTGGTCCAGAAATAATAGAGAAATTGAGGACCTACTATATAGGGTCCCCAGTAGATCCTTAGGAAGCCAGGTGGCGATTCGCACTGTGTAAGTAGCTTATTTATGAAATATTTAAAAAATATAAGTGCAAAAGAAGTATTAAATTAGGTAAGATTGGGCGTAAAGTACGCTTTACTCGGTTTACTTTACAATGCTATTAGTAGAGGTAGGATTAATAGTATAGATAGTAAAACCGAAAACAAACACTAATGTTTTTTTTTAATTTTTTAAAATTTTAAAAAGAATAGGGATTAATTTTTATATATAAAGATAATATACAATGTATAGTATTTATGTTTAAGACATAATTTATTTGGTGATTCTCCTCGGTGACTTTATTTTTCCCTTTTATAAATTTGCACCCCCGTTGTAATTAGCATTTCTTACTTATTGTGGTTGACTAGTGTAGAATTATATTAGGCACTAAGTTTTGCTTATGTTACGGGTGTTAGTCAACAATACTAATATAAATAGATATACTTAAATAGATACCAGAATAAATTAAATGGGTGTTTAACCCAGACCCGGAAATGCAGACATCTAAATGTTCATCATCATACAAATGCCTGCCCCGTCGGTAATCGAACCCGAGGCTCGCAGTTGTTCGGGTAGTTCGTACATACTAGCCACTCGACCAACGAGGCGGTCAAACATAAATAAATAGTATAACAAAGCCGTAAGCAATAAAGAGTATTATTAAACTTAAAATTACAATTTTGTGCAAAAGGTAGTATTGTTTTGCGTGGCCTTTGACAGCCAATCTCGCTCCGAGTGTTTTATTTCACCGATATTACAGCCCGTGCCTATTGTTACGGCGTTTGATTAAACGTCTATCTACAGATAGTATATGAAAAACAGAACGTTCAAATAAAATTGCTTTTTAAGATAGCTTTTCCACGATTTTCCACGTATTGGGCTGTTCTCTGTGTAGAATAGACCTTTTTTTCTCCCAGCCAGGTTGCTCGTAAGAGCATAGGTTACGTGTACTGACCCACGTTTACAAAATTACTAGTCATATAGTAAAAACTTGTCCATTAGCTATCCACAGCCATCAGATGTGTAAATTCACATTTACTAACAAAAAATTACGTTACACACACGATCAACGGGCGTGTAAGTTTTATTAGTAAGGTGAAATGTGTTTAGCTTGAATGAGAAAAAACCAGAACACTTTCATGTATTTGCCTTAAACAGGGACATTTTATGCGGGCAGAGACACATTCATTTGAATTACAAATGCTTTTCATTTGAAATTCAAACCTGAAACCACACAATAGGGTTTGATTTGTGACACAGCTTGGTAATTTAATACTGTGCTAAATAAAAATCAAAGCTACGTGCAAAGTTTGCGCAAAATCTGTGTTGTTTTTTGGAGCGTACATATTTTTATCAGTACGCCAGGTCCCGTGCTAGACAGGCAGAGATTACCGAGTGACCAGTGTAACGATCCTTGTACACCTTTCTAGCCACAGTATAAATATGACTGATGATGATGATGATGATGATTTTTATTTTAGCACTTGCCCTGTGCTTGGGATAAATTTCTATAAATTTTTAAAGAAAGAAAAAATTTCGCCCCAGACAGGATTTGAACCTGTAACCCTTCGTCTCAAGCCGACGAATGCTCTAACCAATTGAGCTACTGAGGATTCAAGTCCCGTGGCGAAATTTTTAATTTCTTTCTAAACTGTTAACGCGGGTAGTTATGTCCTATAGATACACAATTCTGAGTACCCACCAAATGAGTTCATCATTACAGATATAATTCACATTTTAGAATGGCCATAACTTTCGTTTCTCGCAACGTATTTTTATTGAACTTGAATCCTCAGTAGCTCAATTGGTTAGAGCATTCGTCGGCTTGAGACGAAGGGTTACAGGTTCAAATCCTGTCTGGGGTGAAATTTTTTCTTTCTTTAAAAATTTATATAAATATGACAGTTTGGAATCTAAGCCTATTTGTCAAAATCAAGAAATAAGGTTGTCATGTTATAATTTTTATCGTTCGTCATATTATTTTAAACGAAATTCAATAACTAGAAAGTACTATGTAATTTACAACATATATAAGAAGATACTTAATCTCATGACACCAGATTCCATATAACGACGAATACGCTCGGGGCGTTTTAATACCGTTTAAAATTTGCATGTGTTCGCGAACTTCGTTGCACAGCCGGTTCAGTTTGTATGGGAAAAATTAAAATGTTGTTTTCCGAAGTTTCCTGGCACCAGTCCGCTAGACTACAAGAGAGTGATATAAACTCATATTAAATACTGAATATTAATTTCACAATCCATGAATTTGTGTCGCAATATTTATTCGTAACAGTGAAATATGAGAAAGAAAATGAGAGAGAGAAAGTGTTGGTGTTAAAATGAGAAAGGGCATGCTCCGCTGGTACAGTCATGGGGAACGAATGACATGAGAGATTGACATTCAGATATACAATACGAATGTGGATGGATGTAAGTACCTGGGGAGATCTAGGTTGACATTTCATGATCAGATCAATCGGATATTATCCGAGGTTGGTGTCAAGAGTCTCCGAAACCGGCGTGTTTGTATGTAAAAATGTGGAGAAAGGTCTCCAACGGTCGCGGTAATTGGCACTCATTACTTTCTGCATACCCCGCAAGGGACTTGGCGTGAAGTTATGTATGTATGTTATTTTTGTATTTTTGTTTAAAATCGCATAAAACGCCAGACATGTAGCTAAGATTTGTTTGTGAAAAGAACATTTTTTTACAAAAGTAAAAAGTGAATTTTATTTAATAGTGTTCGCAGCTACACCAAAAAATGTTTGGGATAATACTGCGAATAAAATGTTGCCTGCTGGTAAGAGATAACCTTGACCTATAAATAGTAATATAGAACCTGTAACCAACTAAATAGAAGTAAATAACCCTCTTCTTGGCGATTATCACAGGGCACTGCTCGCCGCCGGGCAGTGAAGCGGATCTTAAATTGCATTGACTTTCCTGCAAATCCGTATCCCGACAGCGCGGTCGGACGGTGCTCTTTTCGCATCTGGACGTCCGCACTGTTGTCCGCGCGGAGGGGCGGCGCATAACACATGGGGCACAGCATAACCGCACGCATAGGTTCAGGTATTTTATATGATACCATGAATGTCTCGTTTAGAGTTCTGATTCGTGGAAATTAATGGACACAATATCATTTTATGTTTTACTTTCTACTCCACAAAAGCCAGACTGGGGCTACTATTTCTGTGTCCATATTAGGAAAGAAAAAGAAAAAGAAATATTTATTCGCGGAATATGAGTGTTACAAAGATTTTACAAAATTATTTGAGCGTCACAACATATTCTACCAACTTGTGGTGTGTCAGTGCCAGTGACCTTGATCAAACTGGTCACAACCGCGTAAAACCACGCGACGGGCGCGTGAACCGCCTAACCGTGCGGATCTGTCAAATCCACCTGCCAAATCTTCCTGCCAAATCTACCTGCCAAATCTACCTGCCAAATCTACCTGCCAAAACTACCTGCCAAATCTACCTGCCAAATCTACCTGCTTACCCTTAATATATCGTATACCACATACGACAACAACGAACCGCATAATATTCTACCACATAGTAAAATTATATTGTGTCATCAAAAGCTATTTCTACTTATATTATAAGTGCGAATGTAAGTTTGCTTTATTTTACTTTCAAGCGAAAACTACTAAACCAATAATCAAGAAACTTCATGGAGATCTTAAAAGTAACATAGGATAATTTGTTAATAACTGAAACGCAAGCGAAGCCGCGGAGAAAAGCTAGTTACGTATATAGGCTAGCTATGGGAATAGGCCTGTGCCTATATTGCTAATCTGGACAAGTAGTCTCAAGTCACTTCCACCTATTGAAGGTCACGGTGTTTGTGATATTTTTAAGCATATAATTATTTTATAATAATAATAAATATCTCTGGACAAGTTACACAAGTTTAGGGGTTAGATTCTAACCCCAAAGTAGGTAAGCAAATTATATGCTTGGTGTTAGTCTACATGGGTGTAATACATAGAAATACTTAAATAGATACGAGAATAAATTTAATAAACACCCAGACCCGTAAATGCAGAAATCTAAATGTTCATCACACAAATGCCTGTCCCCGTCGGGAATCGAACCCGAGCCTCGCGGTTTGTCAGTAGGTATAGTAGTAGGTATGTACGCTAGCCACTCGACCAATGAGGAGGTCTGGTCCAAATGAAGTAAATGTAAAGGAAAGTAGTAATTTATAAAAAAAATAAAAGCTAGTAATAACTAAAATCTCTGTATAAAACCGACTAGCGACACAATTATAAAGGAATTACTTCTACGTTTCCGTCTCTTTTCTTTCTTTCTTTAAGTATTGGCCTTCACGTTAGTATTTTGCCATTAGTCAAGTAGAAATTTGCTTAAAATTTGACATCAATTTTAACAAATTATAATTAGTCATCAGTCATAACTCATAAGTCGTCAGTTAGTTATGTCAGGCTCTTGGGTAAACGATGGCCTCATTACCCAAGCTCATATAATGAGGTTTGGCGGCAACGTGGAAATACACGATACGCTAATTTCTTCCTGATTATTTCATTTCTTTACTTTCACTGAACGAAATTGTACAAAATGCCACCAAAATTAACTAATTTCACTCAATATCAACACGAAATTATGAAAAAACTTCGACCATCTTTTCTCTCGATGGCGCCAAAACTCGTCGCCGTCTCTGTAAACAGAATTCAATAAAAATATTGAATTATAAGAATTATTTCAAAGCATTCAATATGCTTAAGCGTCTAGGTCTCAACCTTTGTATATATTTCTTTGAATGCCCAATTGTCTGCTATTAACTTGGTAGGAGTTCAAAGAGAAATAATTTGAATGGAAATTAAATTAACATTGACATATTTTATTGGGAGGGCACGTGGAAAATTATTTTATGATATTTTTTAAAATAACCAATCCGTGCCCGTGATTTCGTTCGATTTAAATCATTCTGTGTTTCTTTTTTTAATTGACTTCTAAAAACAAGTTGAGAAAGCTAAACCACTTAGTTATTTCAAACCGCATAATTCCGGTTTGGAATCTAGTAAAGCGTAGGAAAACTGCAAAAACTCGACTTCGATTTTAAAGAATGCGTCGTCTAAGTACACAAAAATTGTGTAATTCCATCGATTTCCCTGGGATTCAATTGTCATATCCTGACTTGGTGGCAATGGGATCAACTTTCACCTTTTTCAATCAAAAAAAAATTTTGGAAATCGGTTAACTAACGGTCCTTTTTTCGAAGACAGTTAAAAACAGTGTTGCCCAGGATCGGATATGTGCAATAGGTTTGCTTATGTGGGACTAATGACCGCACTAAGAGACGTCAGAGAATGTTAATCACATTTAATTTATCATTAAATCATAATTCTGTATAGGAAATGTAGACTTAGTTACTGATTAAAAATAAGTTTTTAGTGTTAGCATTAGTGAAGGTCTTTGGCAAGCCTTTACAAATTTTTCACCTTTACATATCTCCTTTGAAATTCAGGCGCGAACATACATTTTTTATATTTTTTGATAGGTAGGATATTCGTTAAACTTACAAAACTACATAAAACCAGAGCGATATTATATCTCTGGTTTAAAGATGGTTTTCTATTCGACTTTTTGTGAGTTCCGTCCTGTCTTCCTGCCAGGCAGCTCGTAAAAGGCGAGCATAGACTTACCGTCTCTAACACAGTGACATCTGACTAGGTGGTAGAGTTTCGCAGCGACTCACCCGGATTGGTACCACCGCTTTACCTATTCCTGCCGCCATAACGTCATTACGTGTTCCGGTTCGGAGAGTAAGGTAGCCGGTAAACTGACTTTTGCTCGAGACCTAACACCCCGGCCTCAGGTTGGTAACGCACCATTACCACCTTTGGTGTCTCTAGGCGGCGTGAATTTCTTACCATCAGGAAATCCGTCTGCTTGTTTGCCTACCAATATCAAAAAAAAAGTTTTCTCAAAGTTAATAACGGTGTGACCATTTTCGTTGATTTTTTTATTACTTCCAGTAGTAGTACAGTGCAGTATCTAGTCCGAGATAGAACCCACTAACCTGTACCTAAT
>NJDC01058116.1:34048-63957 GCA_002245475.1 Calephelis virginiensis
CACCATTACCACCTTTGGTGTCTCTAGGCGGCGTGAATTTCTTACCATCAGGAAATCCGTCTGCTTGTTTGCCTACCAATATCAAAAAAAAGTTTTCTCAAAGTTAATAACGGTGTGACTATTTTCGTTGATTTTTTTATTACTTCCAGTAGTAGTACAGTGCAGTATCTAGTCCGAGATAGAACCCACTAACCTGTACCTAATTCCTATTTGTTACACCATCGCAATAACAAAGTCTTGTTTGGGTTTGGACAGATCGGTAGTCGGCAGAACATTATGCATAACGTACTGGCCAAAGAACACTGACATCCTATAACATCTATGGTGTCATAGGCCACGGATATCTGTTAACATCAGAAGTGTCAAGTACCTGGTCGCTATCTTAACACTATTAAAAGTTGCAACTAAGGTCTTCCTGGTTGATCCCTTTAAAATTTAACTAATTTAGTTTTCGAGTCTTATTTAACAAAGCGTGGTTAATTATTTATATGTTAGAATATGGACGTTATAATTTTATAGATTAGCTACTAAAAAGACGGATTTTTTTATACTTTCGCCCCCCGTTTTACATCTTAGGGGGTAGATTTTAATTTAAATTTTATGACATTGGTAGGCAAACAAGCAAACGGATTTCCTGATGGTAAGAAACTCGTGCCACGTAGAGACACCAAAGGTGGTAATGGTGCGTTGCCAACCTAAGGCCATAATGTTAGGCCTCGATCAAAAGTAAGTGTACCGGCTATTTTATCCTCTGAACCAGGACACGTCAACGGCAAGCACTGACGTTATGGTGGCAGGTATAGGTAAGGCGGTGGTTCCAATCCGGGCGAGTCGCTGCGAGACTCTACCAAAAAAGTATCTTCACGCCCATATCACCGAATTGGTAGGCAGAGGCATGTGATAGGTGGCAAGCCTATCGCCAATCGGGAACATATCCAATCCCGAGCAAAATTTTTTTTTATTAGAAAATTGAAAAACCAAATTTTCTTTTTGTTGTCCGACCCGAGATTCGAACCCGGAACCTCATGCAGTCAAGTTTAACAGCTGAACCGCTAGACCACAGAGGCAACTAGTAGAAAACAAATTTTGAGTACCCCGATTTGTAAATCGAACCCGTGACCTCAGATAGTTAACAACAACACCGTGCAACTAAACCACATAGGGGTTATTGTATAAATCCTCTTGTATTAGATCAAAGAGAAATAATCGGATAACTTTGTAGCATTACTCTCTTTTGTATTAAAAGTTATAAATATCACGTTGAAACCAGAGTCAACATTATGTACAGGAAGTGAGGAATTGAGTGAGGAATTGGGGAAGTCGCGTCTAGAAACTTTTACTTTAACTATTAATTGTATTGTCCGAGTTTGCTTAACGTTTATAAACTCTCCGCTTTTGTGTCGAAATCTTTAATTACAGCTTGAAAGGGCAAGGGAGTTTGAAATTAAACGTGATAAATAGCTTCTGGTGGGAAAATAGCTTCAAGTAACATTAGTTTCATAAAGTTTCTGACCGCCTCGTTGGTCGAGTGGCTAGCGTACAAGCCTAACTACACCGACTAACTAGGCTCGGGCTCGATTCCCGACGGGGGCAGGCATTTGTGTGATGAACATTTAGGTGTCTGCATTTCTGGATCTGGGTGTTTATTAAATTAATTCTAGTATCTATTGAAGTAATTCTATGTATTATTATGACCCATAACACCCATAACACAAGAATATAATGTGCTTACTTTGGGGTTAGATTCAATTTGTGTAACTTGTCCAGGGATATTTATTATTAATTTTTTTATTTCTATTATTTGAAGACTAAGAAGAAAGTTTTTTTATGACGTCATTAGAAACCAACGACATCAAAGATATTACTGGGGCTGAAAAATGAATAGTAAATTGTTAACTTCTTATGTTTATTTGGAGTAATGGATTACTCTGAAAAATATTTTATAAAACTAGTTAACCTAAAAATATCCAAATATTAATACCTAATAAATAAGCCTTATTTAAATATAGACCAAATGCTTTTGTTGCATTTAACATTATCTGTTGAGTTATTCGAGTTTGGTTTAAACCAGGGATGTTACGAATATCAGCAGCAGCATCAGCAGATTATCAGCATTGTTTTCAACATCAGCATACGCATTAATCGAGGTTAATTTTATTGCTGATATTCAGGTCGCGACATGTCCATTAAATGCGTGGTTTTCTTTCAGCGGCGGGAATTTTTGAGCATTTAAAGATCATTAATCGTCATACGTCACCACTTGCTCGGGCCAATAATTAGTAATCAAACCCTTTAGCTAATTATTGAATCCATTAAATTAAGAAATGTAGTTTTTTAACGCCTCCATCACAAGTGAAATATGGAAGTACGTTACATTATTAAATCAAGATACAGCAAAGTGTTAATATTTGTGGAAAGGATAATTCTCGCAAATGTCTAATACCTCATCAAAAATAACTTGAAGGGGAAGAACCCTAAGGAGCATCGACCCCGGGTCTGATAACCTTAATGTGTGTTTTCAGTTTTCAAATTAAAGCAATCTTGCCAGTGGATTGGATAAATATCAGGTTGGCGACAGGTTTGCCGACTATCACATTGTGGGTCTAAAGACACATAGGCTAATCGTGGGCTAATTCTTTAGGGATTTAGGTATGAATACAATTTTTCGCATTAAATCAGCATCCGCATCAGCATCAGCTGATATTCATTTTAAGCATTTTAAGCACCATTAGCATTAGCACCAGCAGATATTAAAAATACCTGCTTAAGCAACAACCCTGTTTAAAAAAAAATTGTGTTAATTTAATCAAACTTGATTTAGGTACACTGTCACAATAATACTCAGATGACCGAGCTTTGTTCGTTTTTTTGATAAAACGACGTTTACTAAAAATGAAACCAAGCTGGATCGATTTATCGCCCCACAACCCTTCTTAATTTGGAGCCGTTTCCGACTTCCAGTATCATTTATAGAGCTACAAACATTGCTCGTTTAAAGGTATGATATATTATAGACTAGCTGTTCTGGCGGACCGTTCCACCCGTTTAGTTTATGTGAGAAAAATTAAAATATTGTATTTGCTGATTTTCTCGTAGTCGAACGGGATAGAAAGTATCATATGTGCCAGGTTTTAAGCCAAATTACTTATCAATTTTCAGCCAAATCGATTCTGCCGTTCTTGAGTTGTATGTAGTCTAACTAACGCTTTTTTTAACATACATTGAAGATGTATTATCTTCAACGAGTCACGTCCTATTATTTAATACACAAATTGGATAAATATGACAAAAACATATAATCCGCCATTTTGTTGCAGCGGCCATTTTGAATTGGCAACCATTTTGTGCATATGTAGATATGTACTTTTGTTATTAAAACTAAAGGTGTATTCCCAAGCTTAATTAAAGTTTAACTTGTACTGAAATAACGTTCCAATTTTATTATCAGTAAGTAAATAGATTAACAACGAATAATTCAAATTAAATTAATGTTAATAAAAGGTATAGAAGAAAGTTAGAAGGTACACTTACCGAAATATTAAACCATCTTGAGCCATAGCGTAGACAACTCTAGGCATAGGGAACATGGAGCCGAACATGGATACCGTTAGACCAGCCAGAGCTCCTATCGCCACGATGTATTTGCAGGTAGGAGCATGGACGTAGGCGAACATCTGCACCAAAGCCGAGTCCATGTTCACCTCGTCGTATGGTACTGTTAACAAAAATTACAGTTAGGTTGCAACTGGATTAGTTCAGGAGTTAACCTGGATTAGTACCATCTTCTTGGCTTCCGGCATAGAATCTATGTTTCCCATTGTTGTGTTCCGTGCTGAGGGGTAGGGTAGCCATTAGATTTGGGCAAGGGCTTTATTTCCCAGTCACAAGAAGGCGGTGCACCAGTAACATCTAATGTATGTATAGGCGATGGTTGATTATTATAATCAGACGAGCCGTCTGCCTTTTCGCTATCATAAAGTTAATTACAAATCTCAGATACAAAATTGCAAAGCTTCAGTTATCTTATTACTAATCGTCAAAAAAGTATGCTAAGGTTTAAGTTGATAGTCTGTATCATAGTGTAATAAAGACGATAATACCAAATTGAACTTAGGAGTACTATAGTCCACGTTTGTTAAAATCATGGTTAAAGTTATTTTTTTATAGTACAAGTGAACAGTAGAAGTGTTTCATTATTTAAAAATTGCATATTTTCTTCAGTCATTGACGTTTCGCGAAAATATTGTTTTTGACACTTTTTTATCATATACTCTTTGTTCTGAGGTTGGTCGATTGCGATAGCAGTCATAGAAAAAAATATTAACCATAACCTTTCTTTTCTTTCTTTCTTTAAGTTTTGGCCTTCACGTTAGTATTTAGCCATTAGTCAAGAAGAAATTTGCATCAAATTTTATATCAATTTCAATTAATTTTAATAAGTCATCAGTCGTAAGTCGTCAATAAGTCATGTCAGGCTCTTGGGCAAAGCGGTGGCCTTTTTACACAAGCACATGTAAATAGATTTGGCGGCAACGAGAAAATATACGATACGCTAATTTCTTTATGATTATTTCATTTGTGCACTTTTACTGAACAAAATTGTACAAAATGCCACCAAAATTGACTAATTTCACTCAATATTAACACGAAATTCAATAATTATGAAAAAAACTTCGACCATCTTTTCTCTCGATGGCGCCCAAACTCCAACCATAACCTATAAAGTGGAAAATTTAGTTCAAATGTCATTTACTTTGGCATAGTGGTCACAGCGTTGACAGCTGAAGTATTTTCTTATTTTCTAGGAAGTTTGGTATCAGATAAATTTCCCGCTTGTTTTCATTAATATAAATCATATCCGCAATAAACTAAAAAGTATTAAAGAAAAATAACTACGTTAATAAAAACCAACTTCAAAACTAAAAAGTAAAGAATAATAAAGATTGAATATTAAGCATCTACTACCTATTATTTATATGTGTACCTATTATTATAAAAGTATCTTCACGCCCAAATCCCCGAAGGGGTAGGCAGAGGCACAACCAGGGCACCCACGCCTAGCCTAAGACACTAAGTCCCACAATGTAATAGGTGGAAAGCATATCGCCAACCGGGCATATTTCCAATCCCGAGCAATTTTTTTCATTAGAAAATTGGAATAATCCAATTTTCTTTTTGTTGCCCGACCCGGAATTCGAAACTCATGCACTCAAGTCCAACAACTGAACCGCTAGACCACAGCGGCGACCTATTATACACCTATTATTATTTTTATATATATATACATATTCCTATGGCCAAACTTATATTTTTCAAACTAATTTTTTTTCTCGAATAAACACATTTTTGACAGACAAAAATACAACAAACAAAACGAATTACACAAATAAGCGTCCAATTAATAAACCTCAAAAACATTTTTAACTTGATATTTATTTGACTTCATGACAATCAAACAAAATGACGTAATATTTTTTGTAAGAAAATAAACCACATAACACAAATGAACAACACAACGGCACAATAATTTAAGAACATTTAAAACTAGCACTAGAAAAAAAGACGGGCAACCCGTCTTTTTCTTCTCCGGGAGTGCCGACAGAAGTGAAAACTTGAATATTAACGTTGTGAATTTTTGACATTTTGGAATGGTTAGAAAATAATTTTGCACTAATTGCTTTAATTATCAGTTTGAAAATACTGTCATTTATGCACAAATATTATTTTGATATCAATAACCTGCGTTTGGCTTAACAAAAACTCGCTAAAGTAAGACCACGTGACGGCTAGGAGCGTTATCATATTATCTGTACAACGAACAATGCTCGTCTACACATAAAACTTATTCAAAATGGAACATATAGAGCAATGTCTGTTAATATTATACATATCTGCCATCATGTTGTCTTGTGAGAATGTAATGGTAGGTATAATGCGGCGTATTATCCATTGCGAATCCTATACTCTTCGGAAATATCTAAGCAATACAAAAACATCAATGAATCTACGTTTTATTTTAGATTTCACGCCGTCTTATTCGTGCATGCTCAGTGCGCCGTCTTATGTTCTGACGATCCGACGCAAAATTAGAAGTTTTTACCCATTCCAAAAAAGTGCGTAACGCCGCTAAAGAAGTTTTCACTTAAAATGGCAAAAATACATAATGTAGCTAAGAAACATTTAGACTGCTTCAATATTCAAACAAAGAAATCTGTCACACACACAGACATGCGCACACACACGTCTAACATATGACACCCTTGTTTTTCTGTCGGCTTTAAAAAAAAGAAATGTGGAGAGTAGTTGATAGTCTTAAAACTATAACCTGTTATAATATAAAGTGGCAACTAAACTAATTCACTATATTATAAATCTATTTAAATTCGGTTCAATTTATTTAAATCATATTTAGATATAACATTCTAATACCAACGCATTAAAATACTACGCTTGATTATATTTATTATCGTAATTTAATATCACCGCGGGAGACTAATTAATTATACTCAAATGACAATATTATAAATATTTATCAGTTTCATCTGAAATTATTAACGTAATATTTAAAATTATTGGCCTATTTCAATTAATTTCATGTCAAATTAGGTCGATTTTTGACCGCATCGAGCGGAAGTTTATCTCAATCTGATTTTAGTTTGTTTCACAGAAATTCGGATGTAATATTTAAGATCAATTCCGATTAACAATTATTACACAGATCTGATTTCTGCAATCTAATTTAAGTATTGCAATTGTTTTAAACAAAATTTGATCGCCATCATTGTAACCGTCTTCCCTCTACTACAGTGAACAAATAAACAACCCTGGAATAATTAAATTGTGTATAAACGTAAAGTAAGCAAATTATATGCTTGTGTTATGGGTGCTAGTCAACGAAAGTAATAATAGAAATATTTGGATACTAAAATAGCTATGGTATATAACAATAAGGTAACAAATACAGATTCCCAGAAATGCAGAAATGTAGATTTTAATTAATTAATTAAGTTTTTTGAAGTAAAAACTTTTTAGCGGCGTTGCGCACTTTTTTTGGAATGGGTAAAAACTTCTAAACTCGCGTCAGGACACGTGACACACGATAATTAAAGCAATTCGTGTAAAATTTTTCCCTAACCATTTCAAAACATCAAAAATGCACAACGTTAATATTCAAGTTTTCACTTCTGCCGGCACTGTGGGACTGCAATCCTTCGTTTTTTTTATCCCTTTGATCTACCTATTGCTTTTTATTTTGTATTGTTTTTTCTCTATCTTAGGTTAGCAGTAAGATATCTCTTGTTAGAAATAATCTCGCCTTTTGTACATTATTTATATTTGTATTTTCTGTCAATTCAGCGTTTCTTCTGTAATTATTATTTTGTATTATTTTGTAATTTCATCTGTAATGATGAACTCATTTAGTGGGTACTCAGAATTGTGTATCTATAGGACATAACTACCCGCGTTAACGGGTTAGAAAGGAATTAAAAATTTCGCCACGGGACTTGAATCCTCAGTAGCTCAATTGGTTAGAGCATTCGTCGGCTTGAGACGAAAGGTTACAGGTTTAAATCCTGTCTGGGGCGAAATTTTTTCTTTCTTTAAAATTTATCCCAACCACAGGACAAGTGCTAAAATAAAAATAAATAGATGTTCATCACTCAACTGCCCGACCCTCTCGGGAATCGAATGTATGCCTCGCGGTTGGTACCAAATCTCATTAGATGGGCTGAGGTAAGGATACCGCCGTTTTATTTATGATTCTAACATCTGGTTATGACGACCTGCGACTATTTTTGAACTATTTAATTAAACCTTATTAATGGCAGATAATTTCTTCCACGCAAAAAAACTGTTTGTGCAAGTTACTGAAAGAAAAAACTTTAAAATCGTTTGAAAGTGAACTTATTTCAGTAGCACACTTTGACGTCAGAAAAATGAATTTACTTTGATAGAAAATGTTCACGCTACGTGCTTTGAATATAAAATCTCATAGATATTTTTAAACCGCATAAACCTCATTTAGCACTCAAGTAAACCAGGATTATTTCATGGCGTGTCCTCCGTCCTTTCGGGATAATCTTGGTCATTGTGAAAATGAGTGCAATTTAAATTTTGACTGTTTGTAATTGTTGAAAATCAAAGAGAAATTTATAGCCGTATATCAAAGAGAAATTTTATTTTTACATATTTTATTCTTTTAACGGATAACGTCTATCGGAACGCTTGTATTTAAAAATTATTTGATCAACATATATATTTTTTTAATTTTTATTGAAATTTTATTTTAAATTATCTTCATTATGATTATTTATTATTTAATATTACATTGTACACAAAAAGAAAAAATTACAAAACGTAGGAGAAGTAAAGACGCACAAAAGGCGAGCTTACTTCTAACTACAGACATTTCTTACAGCCAACCCAAGCTTTTTAATCAATATCTTTCTATTTCTTAATAAATTTTAGCTTTGTTACCAACCAAAACAAAGTCGCCTACATTACAACAATCATATATCGAACTGATTATTTGATTTAAATTATATTTATTTTAGAATTAAAGGATTAGATTATCATAATAAAATGTTGTAAAATACTAGCGGCCTGTTACGTGCTTCGCTACGTATATGACTGCTTGAATGACATATCACCACAAAACAAAAAAGGCAAAAAAAACAACTGAAAAAAGTTTCAATATGACAGCACAATCACCATCTGAAAAAATTGCAATTTGACTGAAAAATACCCATTAACAAAATGATCCGCCATTTATTGAATTTATTTGTTACAAAAAATGTGATAAATGAAGAACCGCTGGACCTATTTTATGCAAACTTCACATAAACCATCAACTAAAAAGTCCAAACAAAGCCTAAACGTTTGGTTTGGATAGGTGAGCCCTTTCTTGGGTTATAAAATTACAACGGAAAGTGGCATTGATTTTTATGTACATATAGATGTTACAAAAACGAAAAATAAGACAGAACATGAGGTGGCACGTGGTGAGCATTACAAACTTTGGTTACGTATAAAGCCTGGGATACCCAAACTAAGAAAAAACAAAGAGAATAGTTTCTTAGAAAATTAGTGAAGTTTAAATAAAATCATACATTTTTTGCTTATTTCATAAGAAGGTTTATCAAAGCAAAAGGGTTCAACTTTACCGAGTTAAGCGCTTTAGTATTAAATTCGGTTAATTACTGCGAACAAAGTAAACAAGATTGAAGTGTTTTGTTCTGAATTAACTACCGGTGCTATAGACAAGGGTTACCACACTTTAGATTTTTCCTGAGACTACAGAAATTTTAACAAAATTATATCAGGATCATTTATAATATTTTGAATTAAGAAAAACTTAGAGAAATAGAGGTGGAGGTAATGATGTTAAAACTGGAGATTATCTAATCTTTAGATAGTATTTACTTGATTTGGTCAGCTAGTCTGGAGTCCTCTGCATAGAGTAGACCTTTTGCAGTTTTACCTGACAGATCGTAAGGGGCGAGCAAAGATTAAACGGGTCATTTCCAACAAGACCACGAGAAGGGATCCACCGCCTTACCCATTCCTGCCGCCATAAAGAAAATGGTCTTGTTTCGGTCTAGAGGGTTTGTCAGCAGTCACATTAGGCCTATCCGTAAAATTAATTTTTATTTACTATAATTTTAAATTTTTAATTCAGTTATGAAAGTCATCAAACGAAGCAGATGTCCCGATGGCTAGTTAAAATCAACTTTTTTGTAATCGTTAGCGTTGGATAAGAACACCATCGTGTAAACTTTGAATAACACTTTAAGTTTGTCACAATACCCATTATTAAAGATTTCTGAATAATTAAACCAGGTTTTATTTTCTATACCGCTTCGTTGGCCGCTAAGCATGGGTTCGATTTCGACGGGGGCAGGCATGTCAAAACTTAGACGCCTGTATTTTCAGTTTTGAATGTTTATTCAATAGAGACTGAAACCTATTGAAGTATTTCTAGGTATTAGTATCAGTGTTTAATACACATAACACAAGCATGTAATTTGCTTGTTCTGATGTTAGATAAGTTTGTGTAATTTAAACAAGTATATTTTTTATACTAACATTGTGACTTTGCTGGTTTGAAGAACGTAATGTTATGGGAACTTTGAGCAATATACCTGTCACTGCTTCCATTACACTAAAAAATAATATTATTTTCATTTCATTTTATGTTTGCATGGTCATTAATATTGACATGTTTTTGTTACAGTTTGATTAATTACTGTAGTTAATTATGATAAAATATTTGATTTAGAATTTAAAAAAATTGACAGGACTGAAATGGGTTGATATCTGGTCACCCTATTTAAAGCAGGAATTGTTACGTGATATGGAGTGGAGTTAATAAGGGTTATTGACGCCGTAATATTTCAATTATTTTAAAGAAAAAGTCATCTACAAAAATAAATATAAAAGTGATACATATATTTTATTTACGTTATAATTACGTTCTTGAAAAAAAAGTATATTTACGCCCATATCCCCGAAGAGGTAGGCAGAGGCACAACCAAGGCACCCACGACTAGCCGAAGACACTAAATCCCATAATTCGATAGGTGGCAAGCCTATCGCCAACAGGACACATATCCGATCACGAGCAAGGTTTTTGTTATTACAAAATTGGAAAAACCTAATTTTCTTTGTTACCCGATCTGAGATTCGGGCCTGGGACCTCATGCAGTCACGTCCAACAAATGAACCGCTAGACCACAAAGGCGGTGAACACGTTCTTGAAACATTTTATTTTGGAGTTACCAAACAATCGCGGTGCCCGATCTTAGATCTCAATTTCTTAACTAACTCCATAAAGAAAGAGGTTCTCAATTCGACTGTATGTTTTTTAATACGCTTATTACGCGATTACTCCGCCAATAGCCAACCCATTTTGATGGTTATTTTTTTTTAGAAATATAGGTTATGCTTCGGATGTGGTCCCATATTAGTTGTATTATGATCCGCCTAGTTGTGTTTGAGTTATACTTAATAAGTATAACATACATGTTTTACTGAAGTGTAATTTAAATATTACTGTAGTATCGTAATCGTAACAGTGAGATCCGAGAAAGAGTGGGATTGAAAGAAAGTGTTGGTGTTAAAATGCGAAAGGGCATGCTCCGCTGGTTCGGTCATGTGGAAAGAATGACAGATGAAAGATTGACAAAGCAGATATACAATGCGAATGTGGATGGATGTAGGTACCCGGGGAGACTAAGGCTGACATTTCACGATCAGATCAATCGGATATTATCCGAGGGTGGTGTCAAGAGTCTCCGAAACCGGCGTGTTTGTATGAAAAGGGTTATGAATGTGAAGGAAGCAAGACAGGTTTGTCAGGATCGTGAGGTCTGGCACTCGATACTCTATGCCTACCCCGTAAGGGACTTGGCGTGAAGGTATGTATGTATGTACTGTAGTATGGTGGTAAAATGTATATGGGACCATTTCGGAAACATTTGCTATCTTTCGAAAAAAGATTTATCAAATAGCGTCGTGGTATCCAATGAAATAGTTAGAAGTCGTTTTTTGCAGTTTTATGCGGTTAATTATTTCAGATGAAGTCGCATATTTTTAATATTAACTTGGTTATCATTTCACATTTACGTTTTACATTGGATAGATTTTTTGTACAGAAATAATTATCGATACTTAAAACGTAATAAGATACACTTATTCTTTTATGAGGATGTTTTATTTATCATGCTAATTATCGAATAATATACTTTCTGTTTAAATTTTCCCTTTGTATTTACACAGAAGTCTAAATAGTTCCCCATCATTAAGATATAAGGTTATCTGAAAATAGGTAGGTTTTTGATTTATACGTCAGTGACTGATAAAAGAAAGTCGTGCTAGTTACACTATTTGTAGTTAAAGAACGGCTAAACCGATTTGGCTGAAAATCGATAGGGAGATAGCCTAAAACTAGGAAATGGACATAGAATACTTTTCATTTCGTTCGATGATGAGGAAACTAGGAAAAACATTTTAATCGTTCCCATACAAACTGAACGGTTGGAACGATGTTCGAAGTAGCAGTCAGTCATAAAAACGCGGATTGTTAAATGTCAGCTATTATATATGACTGACTATTATTAATACTGAAATCTATTAAATACTGATATATATGCATTTATTTAATTTTGTACCTTTGTTATTGGCTTAAAAGTAAACTTTTGTGTTCCTATGCTTTAACAAGAGTATCAATCATGAGCTATTGCTAGAAACATCATTTTGACTGCGCTTTTAATGACGGATTGTATCCCCTTGTTAGTCCAGGTGCTGAGTAGAATAGGCCACCTTCTTTTCTGCCTGGTAGCTCCTAAAAAGCAGCATGTTAAAGGGGCCATTACCAACTTGAAGACTGATGGTATAGTGCCGCTTAGGGTAGGGATCTGGGCAGGGATCCGCCGTTTTAACTATTCCTCCAATCACCAAAATGACATTGTTTCCACCAAAGGTTAAGGTAGTCGGTAAGCCTAACATTCCGGTCATAGGACAGCAACTTACCTATCTAAGGAATCTGCGACGATTGTATCTAACCATCAAAAGAGCCGTCTGCCTCCCAATCCTCTTGGTGATTAATACGGGTTCCACACGGACTAAAACATTGGTTTGCATCGATGTGAACGTAGACTTAATCCAAATTTTGATTTGTTACAAACAAAGTTTCCACCAAGGTAACCTTTGTGGAAGGCGTGATTGGGGCGTGATTACAACCGTCTGGATGATGCGTAATAATATAAAATGTTTGGTAATAAAATAATTGAAGTGTATTTCTATTTCGTAAATGGCGTCATGTAGACATCACAGGCGTTAAACAATTAAATTTCTTGCCACTAAGGATATTTGCCGATGCTATTACCTCAGCTTGCAAGCTGTATTAGATGAAGACAACAAAAGAGCTCTTATCAGGAGCTTACGGCAATATATTCACTAGCGTCTCCGTAAATTCCTTCTACGAAAACTTTAAACAGCACCTGTAGTACCACTAAGAGAACTAAATTTTAGACCAAAAAGCGCTACAGAGCTTTCGTCATGAGTTTATGGCGCTATATTCGCAAGCGTCTCTGTAGATAATTATTTGTATGCAAACTTTTTCTACTGGAAACTAAGATATCTAAATTTTCTGATCTCGAGCGCTGTAGATTTCGATACCTAAATTATCAAATGTAGTATTTAACAACTCATGGTCTAATAGCGACTTCCAAGGTGGATCCTTAGGAGTTCAACGAAAAATAAGTAAGGTGGGGCATTGTGATTTTAAAGTAGGGCATTGCCCCACTGGTTACGGATATGCAGGTTGTCTACCGAATCCAATAAAATTGTGATAGTGAAACATAATAGTTTGGGAATCTGCTAATATGCTCTAATTTCGATATATAAATTACCAATAGTAATCTATAGTATCATAGTAAAGGTTCAAAGGCGTCTTTGACAAAAATACACTAATATAGTGACAAAATTTTATGTGTACCTTTTAGTCAAAAATTAGTGCTTTCAACGCTATACTAAGCTAATACTACTCTACTAAGTGGCAAGTCCATTACCAACCATGCACATATCCTATCCTGAACAACATTATTTTTAATAGAAATTGGAAAATAAAATTTTTTCTATTATTTTCGTCGCCCGACCCGAGATTTGAAACCGGGGCTCATAAAGTATAAACGCTTGTCCAACACCGGGCCATAACTTCACAGTGGAGATATTTCTACTTTTTACAGCAATATAAACTTGATGGGAGATAATTTTAGCACACAGAAATAATCTGGCCTCAAATATATATGGTTTCTGTTGTTTTTCCGTGGCGTGGCTAAAAGCTTGCGATTTCTTGAGATTGGATGGCTTATAAAAGTTCATTATATTCTTTAGTTGCTTCCGAGTGTGCCATTAAGTCTGACATTCCATCGTTTCCGGACCTTGTTTATGGCCTTCAAGTTCCATAGTGGCGTTTATATAATAAACAGTTGGGTATCCCTTTTTTAAATGATTATTTTTATTATTTACTAGCTGACCCGACAGTCTTAATTTTAAATGTTTGATTAAAACAAACGTGTTTTTCCTTTCCTACAGAACCTCCTCTGTGGTCTAGCGGTCCAGCGTCGAACTTGAATTCTTGAGGTCCAGGGTTCGATTTCCGGATCGGGCAATAAAAAACTATTTTTTTACATTTACATTTCCTATGAAATGTATATTTTTAATTTTCTATTAAAATAGAACGTTGCACGGGATTGGATTTGTGTTCGGTTGGTGATAGGCTAGCTACCTATCACATTGAGGTACGTAGAGTCTTCGGCTAGTCGTCGGTGCCTTGGTTGTGCCTCTGTCGTGAAGATCCTTTTTTGTAGAATCTTCTCCTGACAACAACAACACAATATAATCCGAAAATAGTTTAAACTCTATCTATAGCTGTATCTATGTATCCTTTAAGTATGTGATGTCGCTAATAATCGTCTCGATTGCGTCAGCTTTCAAACGAAACAATCCGCATCTAAATCGGTCCATCCGTCAAAATGTTATGATGCCACAAACAAAAATACAGAGACACGTCAATCTTAAAATACCCCTTTTTTAGTTGGGGGTTAAAATAGTCTAATTGTTCTATCCGTTTACATCTGATGCGAAACCCGAGATAAATAGAATTTTTTTTTGTATATTTAAGTATAGCTTTTCTGTTCATGTGTTTATCACCTAGCTTCTAAACGCCTACAGCATGTTAGGTAGCAAATCTATAGGCAACGGGGCACATGTCCAATCTCGGACAACTTTGTTTTTGTTAGTATATTAATAAACACATTTTATTTTACGTTCCGACCCCGGGAATCGACCCCGGGATTTTTTGAAGTCGATACCGGACCGCTAATTCACTGTGATCGCAACACTGCATTTATTAAGCCTACCATTATAGTGAAAAAAAAATCTTTTCCACATAAGAACAAATGTATATCAAATACATTATATTTTAAATAAAAAACTATCAATCAATCAATAATTTATTGCTTCATATGTCACAAAAAAAGGTATTACAATTATTCCCAATAGTTGTTTGAAGGACACATGTACCCTATTAGGGTGTTGCAAATTGAAGCGGACCGATCTCTTTTAGATTTCACTTTTAAAATTATCCAATAAGTAATCGTTTACAGTATAGCAACTTTTTTGTATCAAGAATTTCTTAAGTTTTTTTGAAAACCTTAGTTCATTTATTTCTGATTTTATTTCATTTGGTAGTTTATTATTATAATATTGAATGAAATGTAACAAAAAACATGTTTTTTTGTTAATGAACAGTGTTACGTAAATGTCAGTTAATGAAACGCTGCAACTTTAGGTTACAAAATGAATATTTCTCACAAAATATGTAAGTGGATTTAAAACCGTTATTCATTTTGTTAATTTTATTTTAAATTAATGTCAGCGTCCATTTTTGCTTGAAAATGAAATGCAAATATTATTTTAAATAACATATCAATTCACATACTAGCGGCTCGTCGCGGCTTCGCATGGTAATGAAATTCTTTCTATACATAATTCGTGTTTATTGTGTTCGTATGTTTGTCACTGAACTCCTTCTAGTCGACTGCTCCGATGTAGATGAAACTTTTTGTGCGTGTTCATGGGAATTCAAGAATGGTTTATATTCACGATTTGGTTTCCTGGAAAATGTTTTTGTAATTATTTTTTTAATAATAAGTAGTTGTTGATTTTGGAATGTTTCACATCGGATCCGACAGACTGCGCTACTGTCGAAGCATTAATGTCAAGCGATACGAAGTTTGCTGGGTCAGCTAGTATACCTACATATAAACTTCCATCTTCAATCACTTCTATCTACTAAAAAACCGCAACGAAATAGTGTAGTTTTAAAGATTTAAGTATACAAAGGGACATGGAGACAGAGGAAGCGACTTTGTTTTGTACTATGTAGTGATTATAGTAACGGTGTTCAGAAATATCTTTATCTTGCAGTCCCCTAAATCTTCCCTATTCCTCTTAATCCAAATTTCAATCTTTTAGGGAAGTTTTACTGAAAATTACTCTCGAATCGACCTTCAGTGGTATAGTGTCCCGAGACCTCATGCAGACAAATACATGAGGTCTCGGGTTCGATTTTCGATCAAATTTCAAGAATCAAAAAGTGTTTGTTATTTTTATTTTCCAAATAACCATATCTATGTTTGAATAAAATGCCAGTTTCCAATTGTTTTGTCATTCACCACATTGCGGAACCTTTGTGTAATCGTGGGTGATCTGTTTGTACCTTTGTCTATCGCTTCGTGGATACTGGATACGGTCAGTCACTTTTGAAATCGAACAAACAAATGTTTTATCTATATATATAAAAGAAAGTGGTGTTAGTTACACTATTTATAACTCAAGAACGGTTTAATGGGGAGGTAGCTTCGAACCAGGAGAAGGACATATGATACTTTTTATCCTGTTCGATTCTGAGGAAACTGGGAAAAACAACATTTAATTTTGTTCCCATACAAACTAAACGGGTGAAACGAAGTTCGCGGTAACAGCTAGTGTTGAATAAAAGCATGATTATTCGATTAGGATTCAAAAAGCTCCCACCCAAGCAGTAAAGCTCTGTGCTACAAGCTTAAGTCAAACTTCCTATCATGCAAACTTAACAAAGTTATCATGTTGTCTCTCCAGTCGTGTAACCTGACTATTTTCTACGAAGATATACCTATATTGTAAAGTTATGGCACCACTACCTTAAGCTACGACAGAGGAAGCATCGCCTTAATATATCTTCAGTTTAATTAAGTTTGTTACAACTGTAATTTCTAACTGACTCTGAAAAATTACACGTTATCAATTCTTTCGTATTATTCACCGGTCTCTGTCTATAATAAACTAGCTGCTGCTCGCGGCTTTTCCAGCGTAGTCTAGTTAATTAATATTGAGCTCTCTAACGCTACCAGAACAACAAAACTTATTCTTTTTTTATGATATTAGAAGGCAAACAATCAGACGGATTTCCTGATGGTAAGAAATTCACGCCGCCGAAAGACAACAAAGGTGGTAACGGTGCGTTGCCAACCTGAGGCCGGGACGTTAGGTCTCGAGCATAAGTAAATTTTCCGACTAGCTTACCCTCCAAATCGGAACACGTCATGACGTTATGGCGGCAGGTATAGGTAAAGCGGTAGTACCAATACGGGTGAGTCGTTGTGAAACTCTACCACCTAGTCAAATGTCACGGTGCTAGTGAAGATAAGCCTATGCTCGCCTTTTACGAGCTGCTTGGCAGGAAGGCAGATGGTCTATTTTGCAAATGAGCCCGGACCAACACGGGGAATATTCATTTAAAAAGTAATATACGATAATGCTCTGGAAATAATAAATTTAAAAAGTAGTTCACTGAGCATATCTGTTCCGTAAGGAGCAAACCAAAAAGTAAAGTAACGCGTATACCACTCATATGGGCTGCGTGGTCAGTTGTCTACAGAGTTATTTTAAAACTGCGACATCTCCAAAGACATTAATTTGAATCGAATGACGTAAAGGGCAATTTTGCGTTAAATTAAACACTTGTAGTGAGTAATTAATTTATTTGGATAGGGATTAATATCTTTTAAGACACATTTGGTCAACATTAAAGAAGGTAATAGTAAGCTAACCTTGTAAGATAGAAATAGTTGTATTTTTTTAGAACTTTAAAGGGGAACAATTCTTTCACCCATGATTGTTGCGAAACTTTAACCATTTACGCAGCGTACGTAACGGAATCTCTCAATAGGAAAAAAAATCCCGATTTTGAAATACTCTTCATTCCGCTTCTATTGATCTTAGCGTGATGATATACAGCTTATATCCTTCCTCTATCAATAGGCTATCTAAAACAGGCTATCAAATCGTACTCGCAGTTTCTGAGATTAGCGCGTGCAAGCAAACAAACAAACTCTTTAGCTTTACAATATTAGTACAGATAATATGTCTTTCTATCCAGCGGTTTGTAAGAGGCCAGCCATGGTTTAGTAGTAAATTACTTTGAAAACTACTGGTGATAGTCAAAGTATTCAGCTGTCTTGACGATCTCAAAGTATATCTAAATTGTTACAGCCGTTTTCAGTCAATTAATTTCATTTCCATTAAGTGTATCTAAACTAATATTATAAAGAGGAAAGATTTGATTTTTTGTTTGTTTAAAATGAATAGGCTCCGAAACTACTGGACCGATTTCAAAAATTCTTTCACCTTTAAAATGCTACATTATCCTTGAGTGACATAGGCTTTGTTTCATCAAAATCGATGCTGTAGAAGCCAAGTTACACAGGCAAAGCTGCGTGAAACTGCTAGTTCGTTATATAAATCCCCAGTATTAGTTTGGGTCGTTTGTGTAGATTACGTCTTCTGGCTGGTTCACTGACTCCTGCCAGGCAGCTCGTAAGAGACGAGCATAGGTTACATTTTCCATTACCAACATGACCGCTGGTAACAGAGTGATGTGCAGCTGGTTGTCCACGGACCTTCCTATTCCTGCTCCATGGCAAGTATCGTGGTCTGTTCGGAAAGGCGAGAGACTTGCATAATAGTCCTAATAAATAGTCCCGGCCAAGCAACAGCGACTCATTTCTAAAATATATGGTATCAGTAGGCCATTTTTATCTCTTACCATGAGCACACCCACACACACATATTTTTACAAGACACAAGAAAAATGAGGTAATAAAAATGCTGAATTAAGCCTTAAATAGACGAAAGTGCGTCAATATGAGAAAATATCATTAATATTTATTAGAAGTCGATAACCTGGCCGATTCCTATCAAAGTAAAAAGTTGATCGAATATACATTTGAAATCCACTGATAATTATAACTTGCCAATAGTGCTGTATTATTTATTTTTTATCTTTGTTGTACACAAAAAAAGTATTTAGTACAAAAGGTAATTTTTTTGGATTTTTGAATGGCATTCTCAACCAGTCAACCTTTGGGCCAACAAAAACACATAATAATAAACTATACAAATTCTTACTCTATAATAATATGCTAGCTTAACTGTACATACTATACTTAGAGATATACAAAATTATAAATATATACGACAAAACTACTAATGAAACGAATACAAAATTTAAAAATACATTGTTATAAAAAATCGTAAATAAAATGTAAATTAAGCTGATGATAAACAATTATTAACCGATTCGAAAAATGAGGAAGTTCTTAAAACTCCAATGTATGTTTTTACGCGATTACTCGACCAATCATGATCCGGTATCTATGATTATTTCTTTATAAGGTTGTTCATGATTCTAAGGTGGTTCCAAATGAATTTTATAATGCTCCGACTTATTTATTTTGGATTTATATCTAACTAGCTGCCCGGTACGTGATTCGCTACGCTTATAACCTCATGAATGACATAGCACAACAAAAGAAAAAAGAAAAACCACGGGAAAAAAGTTTCAATATGACAGCACAATCCCCATCTGAAAAAAGGTTTCAATTTGACTTAAGAATACCCATTAACAAAATGATCCGCAGCAAAATTCATTTGTTACAAAAAATGTAATAAATGAAGAACCGCTCGACCGATTTTATGCAAACTTCACATAAACCATCTACTAAATAGTCCGAACAAAGCCGATATATTTGGTTTGGATAGGCCCTTACTTGAGTTATAAAATTACAACGAAAAGTGGCAGTGATTTATATATATAGATAGTGCATACATTTTTCACCCGCCTTCATTTTCAATAATGACCTCATCTTTGATCTTTGTTAGGTCATCAAGATAAGTGAAAATTGTATGTATTAAGACGTGTAACTCAAAAACTGCTAGTAGGATGTTAATAAAATTTATATGGGACCATTTCGGAAATATTTGCTATCTTTTGAAAAAATATTTATCCAAGCGCGACGTAGCACTCAATGGAATTGGAGTTGATTTTTACAGTTTTCCTGCGCTTTATTGTTGGTAGATCTATAGGGTTACGTTTCTATTACGGTTTCATACAAATTGGAAATTGCAATCGGATATATCAACTTAGATGTACTTGAATACAATACTAGCGAATTAATAATATTTAGTTAATAATCTTTATACATATAAAATGAATCCCAATTTCGAGTGGTCATCGCATTACGCCTGAACGGATGGACAAATTTCACTAATTCTTTTTTATTGTATTGGTTGTTATCAGAAGAAGAATCATACAACGAGGAAAACCAGGAAAATTGCAACTAAAATAGGAAAAGCAGTACTTTACCGTGTACATACTAATAGTATTTTCAAGCGATACGAAGTTCGTTGAGTTTTTTTTGATATTGGAAGGCAAACAAGCAGACGGATTTTCTGATGGTAAAAATTCACACCGCCTAGACACACCAAAGATGGTAATGGTGCGTTGCAAATCTGAGGCCGGGATGTTAGGCCTCAAGCAAAAGTAAGTTTACTGGCTATCTTCTCCTCAAAACCGGAACAAGTCATGAAGTTATGGCGGCAGGAATAGGTAAGGCGGTGGTTCCAATTCGGGTGAGTCGCTGCAAAACTCTACCACATAGTCAGATGTCACGGTGTTAGTGACGGTAAGCCTATGCTTGCCTTTTGCAAGCTGCCTGGCAGGAAGGATGCCTGCCTGGCAGATGGTCTATTCTGCAAAGGAGCCCGGATCATCACATGGCAGGTAAACAATAAATAATTTTATCAGCTTCATTGAATTTTTTTGGAACTAAATGTTAATAATCGTTGGGACCGTGCTATTTGTGTCTGATTGTATCTCGATTTTTGTAACTGATTGTACCAAGATATTTGTATTTGATTCTCAGGATATTTGTGTGCGACTGTACCATCAAATCACTACAATTATCGGCTCTTTAGGCGCAAACCACAATTAATGAGGTAATCTAATGTGGGTAGTTAAGTGTTTCGCCAAGTAACGAGATATTAGTACATTCTTATCTTCACGTCTAATCCCTTGCGGGGTAGACAGTGAATGTTAAGTGATAAGTGACAAGATATTTATATATCTATGAGATAGTTCGCCAGTTTTGAAGACTTTTGATACCACCCTCTAATTAATCCATAGCAACTTGGTCTTAGAATGTTAATTTAGGTTTTCCCGGGGTAGTTATACCACTCTTCATTCTGATTGTATATTTGTTGATAAATATTTTATATTTTTGTAGTAATATAAGATAATCTAAATGGAAGTAATTATCTTCACGCCCATATCTCCAAAGGGTAGACAGAGGCTCAACCAGGGCACCCAAGATTAGCAGAAGACAATAAGGGCTTAGCTCCCACAATGTATGAGGTGGTAAGCCTATCGCCAACCGCATATAACCAATCCCGGGCAGCGTAAATCTTACTAGATAATTAAAAATGTACATTTTCTAATTTTTTTGTAGCCCGGTCCCCGGGATATTCAAGGAGTCATGTCCGATCGACCGCTAGGCCACAGAAAAAAATCTAAATATGAGGATTTTTTTTGAAAATTACTTGGCCTTTACCTTGATGCCCAATTCTAAAGTATTAAGAGGCCGCCTCGTTGAGAGAGGGGTTAGCGAATATGCCTGATGCCATCGACCAGCTACGAGGCTAGGTTTCGGTTTCCGGCAGAAAAAATACATTCTAAAATTACGACTACATTTTGTCTCAGTATTACAACGTTTGACTCAATAATATTGCATTGATGTTTAAACCGAACAGAAAACTATAAAGTGTAAATGCGAAGTCGAGTTACTTGCGATCAGTGTTGCGGCAATGGCTCCAAATTGTGAAATTTAATCTGGATCAAAGCTTGAATGCTCTCGGTTAGGTTTCGTTGTAATCCGTGAAGCAGCATTAGTTGGATGAAAATCATATCCTCGAGGAAAATCTATATCTTGGGATTATTTCAGGTAACACCAATATTACATTTTTCCCCGAATCGATCCATGTATTTTTTGTGTAATAATATATTTCTCTCATTTTGGTAGCTTGCTACGAATTCACTGTCTTACTGTTGGAACCATAGTAAAAGTGCCATGTTACAGTTAGAATGATAGGCAGAACGCTCCAGCAAGATCTTTAGTGTAGATCAGGGTTATCATCATATCAGTTGGATGAAAATCAAATCCTCTAGGAAAATCTATATCTTGGGATTATTTCACGTAACACCAATATTATATTTTCCCCCGAATCGATCCATGTATTTTTTGTGTAATAATATATTTCTCTCATTTTGGTAGCTTGCTACGAATCCACTGTCTTACTGCTGGAACCATAGTAAACGTGCCATGTTAGAATGATAGGCAGAACGCACCAGCAAGATCTTTAGTGTAGATCTAGGTTATCTCTTACTATCACGAAAGCTGTGTGCTTTTTCGCGTCTTTGTAGTCTAGCAGTTTGGTGTTGGACAAGACTTCTTGAAGTCCCGGATTCAATGCCCAGGTTGGGCAATAAAGACAAAATTTGAGAATTTCGAGAAACATAATGCATACATTTTAAAAACATTTTGTTTAGACAAAGACCGAAACCGAAAATTACCTAAATATTTTTTTATTTATAAAAAATTATACATATTTATATAGTCGTAGAATTTTAAACTTAAATCGTCACGTATTAATAACATTTTTATTTATTTATTATTCATCGACAAATAAAATAAAAAGAGATCGTGAGTATCCCGTATAAATAATTAAAAATGTTATTATATAGTCATACCTACCTAAAGTCATTTACATAGGTAACTTCGTCAAATAAAATATTAACACAATAAATAAAGTACAGTGTTAACATATATATTTAAATTTTTATTTGGCTATTTACCTGTAAAATTTGTATTATATAGTTTATATAAATACTTAAGTCAGTACCAGTAATCTTCACGTACACAGTTTTGATTCAGCTGAAACTTTCCGCAATTTTTCAGCCGAAACCAAAGCTGGATTTCATGGCCGAAAACCGAAACTGAAACTTTCGATCACTCACCACTAAGATATATATATACAAATTAAATACAACATTTCGCTTTTGGAAAGCGAATTATCTTAGCAAAATGGTTTAATCGATTTGGGTATGTGATTTTCAGTGTACGTTACTAGGGAACCTATTATGTAAAATTGTGACTTTCTTTTCGATTTTACTACGACACTATTCACACCAATGGTTATTAAATTAATTGGTATTTTATGTACAAAAGTCGAACACTAGTACGTCAAAATATTTCCGTAGTAAAAACCTTTTATTTAACCAAATACATTCACTGCATTGTGATAACGCCTTTATACTCGACATAGGCCCTGGAAATTAATTATGAATATTTAAATCGCTTAAATTAAGGATAATTTTATACCCCCGGTGCCTTAAATAAATTTTAATGGATTTTACGTCAAATTTTGACTGACGTTTATTTAAATCGCTTTTGATTGACTGAACTTTCACCTTTCAAGTATACAAATTTAGAACAAAGAAAATTTTCTCCTAAGACAGAAATTGACCCCAATCATGTCAAAAAACCAAACATTGACTAGGAGAAATCGGCGCATGAGTACCGAAAACTATTCCACTACAATTTTTTTATGCGATCCTTTTCAAATTGCCCTCCTAATGATAAAAATACATGTTGCCATGGCGCATCCCGGTGCCATATTGTTTAACCCGAAATTGTTTAAACAATTGCAAGAAATTGTTATTTTTCAACCGGACAATTTTTTTTATATTTTTATTGAAATACCAATAAAAAAGGTTCCCTGATTTTTCACGATAAAGCTAATATTTTTAAAGATATGAATTTTTAAAGTTTTTAAAATCATACAAATTCATTATTTAGATTTATATCGTATGATTTAATATTTGAACAAAATTTTAAAATATGATTAGTTTCAACCATAACTACTATAAGCTCCCACCGTTTCCAAACCTCGCCAGCCAGGAGACGAAACGATAAAACAATCTCCCCGGCAATCAGGATTAACCCTATCTACCTTAAACTGTCACTTTTTCCAAACCTAGCCAGTCAGGAGAAGAAATGGCGAAACAAACTCCTCGGCAGCCAAGAATATATTACATACATACATACATACATACATACATATCTTCACGCCAAGTCCCTTACGGGGTAGGCAGAGAGTATCGAGTGCCAGACCTCACGATCCTGACAAACCTGTCTTGCTTCCTTCATATTCATAACCCTTTTCATACAAACACGCCGGTTTCGGATACTCTTGACACCACCCTCGGAAATGAAATGTCAGCCTTGGTCTCCCCGGGTACCTACATCCATCCACATTCGCATTGTATATCTGCTTTGTCAATATATATTGTTTGATTTAAAATTAATAACTACCTATTAAACTTTTCTGCAAAAAAATCGTTTGCACTAAAGTACGCTTTATCTAACAAAAAGTCAAATAGCTTCTTTCGAAAGCTTGTTAAGGGCTATACTATCTATATATATCTATATATTTTATTTTTTTTATTTTTTTTATTTTTTTTATTTATCTTTTTTTGGTGTTCCCCTGTTGGTCCGGGCTATTTTGTAGAATACACCAACTGCCTTCCTGCCAGGTAGCTCATAAAAGGCGAGCATAGGCTTACTGTCACTAACACCGTGACATCTGACTAGATAGTAAAGTTTCGCAGCTGCTTACTACCTTACCTATTAATGCCGCCATAATGTCATGACGTGTTCCGGTTTGAAGGGTAACGTAGCCGGTAAACTTACTTTTGCTCGAGGCCTAACATCCCGGCCTCAGGTTGTCAACGCACCATTATCACCTTTGATGTCTCTTGGCGGCGTGAATTTCTTACCATCAGAAAATTCGTCTGCTTGTTTGCCTTCCAATATCACAAAAAAAATATTATGAATGTGAATGTTTATATCAAAAGGTGTTGAATTCGAGATATCTACCTAACTTTTTATATATTTTTTCAAGTTATTGAACTAAGAACTTCTCTGCTCCTATAGCAAAAAAAATTACATGTTTGAAGAAAAGACCCAATTGACCTACAACTACTATTTACAGGCTGTAATTGAAATTGGTCAATATGACCTTCTTCAAGCTACCTTACTATTATACACCGTTGATTGTAGGGTTAGGAAATTTGGTCTGATTATTGGTCTTTGAATTCCAAGAAAAAAAACATCATAGAATAAGACCCCAAATACACACAAGACTCTCCTGACAGTAAGAGAGAACTGTGACCTATAGGTATATATATAATGTATATCATACATACGAATATGTTGGTGTCTTTTGGCCAGAGCGTAAGGCCTAACAGTAGGGGAGCCCAAAAGGTGATTTTCGCTATAACTCAGGAGTCAGATTAAGTTATGGAAAATACCCTGTACTATGGCTAAACACATCCATAATGTAAAAAGTCTCTATACAGAAGCAAGCGCGTATGTCAGCCTATTTTTTTTTGACTGGATATAATTGAACATGTCTGGATATACTGAACTGGACATACTTTAAGGCAGGTTGTTCGCATGTCAATCAGTAAATGTTTAAATTTTGTGATGATTTGAACAAGAGTTTTGGCGCCATAAAGAGAAAATGTTGTCGAAGCTTTTTTTATTGAATTTCGTGTTTATATTGAGTGAAATAAGTCAATTTCGATGTAATTTTGTACAAATTTGTTCAGTGAATGTGCATAAATGAATTAATCATGAAGAAATTAGCATATTGTGTATTTCCTCGTTGCCTCCAAATCTCACTTTGAGTAATGAGTACTAACTTGAGTAATGAGGCCACCGCTTTACCCAAGGCCCTGACATGACTTATTGGCAACATATGACTAATTTTATTGTTAATTAATTGAATTCCGATTTTGTTAAATTTGATGCAAATTGTTGCAAATTTCTACTAGTAAAGTAGACTTACTACTTGTAGTACTTACTAGTAGTACTTGAAAGCTAAAACATTTAAATTACACTTTACTTAATTAATATACCGATAGTTGCCTCTATTGTCTAGTGGTCTGGTATTGGCGTTACCTACAAGAGTTTCCGGGCTTGATGCCCATGTCGGCCAAGTTAGTGTGTTTTGTCATTTTTAAAAAAACAACTTTGTCCGGGATTGAATAAGTACCCTATGGTGATAGGTTTGCCACCTATCACATTGTGAAACTAAGTAACTTCGGTCAATCGAGGCTAACTTGGTTGTATCTCCGCCTGCCTTGTTGAGGAAGGGTAAATATATCTAAAGGCTTTAGAAATCCAAACAAATTCTTATTCAAATTTCAACAATTTGACCCCAATGATAACAGTCTCAGTTCCTTCCGACTTTTACGAATCTCTGTTTTTAATTTCACCATTAACCATCACGCAAAACAAAAACTTATTTTAGAATTATTTTTAAACATGCAACCAATCGTAAGTACGCGACATGAATTTGTAGATATTTTTAGTCGACCCCAAAAAATTCATGCAAGTGTTCGTCAGCTTCGTCAGCTTATGAGTTACGTTTGAATGTTTGTTAACCAAATTCATGCAAAACATCGATCACTTTTTTACATGCTAGGTTATTTGACAGCAATGACAGTGACTAGAAAACTGACACAAAAACCTGTCAAATAATGGCGATTATACATATTCATACAGACCTCAGCCAATTCCATCAGTCATGAATTACATTATAATGTTTGATAACTTATGTAATGATATCGACTTCATTCAAACATCAGTCACCTCCTTACATGCTAGTTTATCCGTCAGTCATTGTAGTGACTATGGAAAAACTGACACTAAAACCTATTATTTAACAGAGCCCTAACCATGAGTTTACGGCTAGTCATGTTTACTATATTCGCTATCGTCTCTGTGAATTATTTACATGAAAACTTTGAACAGCGCCTACATAAAAATGGATCAAAATATCAATCTTGGACAGCAAGTTTTGAATTAGAATTGATTACATTGGCCGTAAGTTAAAAAAGAGTAGAGCTATATAATAGAATCGTACTATCCTACTAATATTATAAACGCGAAAATTTGTTGACGTGGATGGATGTTTGTTATTCTTTATTGCGCTTGGGAATAGAGATATCAATCTCGCATTGAACTTTGTAATGTAATTTGTTATACTTTTTATTTAGTTTAAAATTAGAATAAAGTTAATATTTTTATCTAGTTTATAATGTTACTGTTAGTATTGAAAAAAGACAAGCCCGCTGAGTTTCTTTCGCCGGATCTTCTCACTGTGTGGCCGTGATTCCGATCCAGTGGCAGTTTAAAAAAATACTGACGCGTACAAGTACATTGTATGGTTTATGTGAATAAACTTCTGATTCTGATTCTTTCACGTAAAATCTAGTAAATGGATTTTAATGTAACTTTTCAATAATGGCTTGTTGGCTTCTGTTCTTGTGACTTTGTTGCAAATCTTAACCGATTCAGAATCAGAATAATCTTTATTCACTTAAACCATACAAGTGGTATTTGTGCGTGTCGACATTTTTATAAACTACCACCGGATCGGAATCGCGGCCTCACATTGAGAAGATCCGGCAAAAGAAACTCAGCGGGCTTGTCTTTTTTCAATAATAATATTTACAATATAAACTAGATTAAAAATAAAAATTACAAATCACATTACAAATTGCAGTGGGAGATTAAAATATTTATTCCCAAGCATGTTAATTTATACATTTTTTAAAATTATTTAAAGGTAGATCTCTAATACCAATGAGCAGCTTATTGTAAAAACGTATACATTGTCTGAAAAACGATTTAATAATTTTAAGAAGACGAGTTTTGTATACGGCTAGGTTATTTTTATCCCTCGTATTTACATTGTGAATCTCTTTTTTGTAATACAAATATAGCAATTATTTCTGCAGAATTTCCCCAAAGAAGTATTCCATAAGACATTAAACTATGAAAATAGCTAAAATACATTATTCGGGCCGTTTCAACATCTGTTAATGTTCTTATTTTTTTACTGCAAATGCTGTTGAACTAAGCCTATTTGCCAATTTCTCAATATGAGGGCCCCATTGTAATTGATTATCAATTGTGATGCCTTAAAAGACAGTGGAATCAACCAGATCCAGTTTAGATACATTTAGTTGTACATTGGAATCTACTAGCCTAACATTGTACATCGAAAATCATCTTATTACTATTTAAAAGAAGATTGTTAACTGTGAACCAATGTACAACTTTGGATATCGCATTGTTCACTTCGTCATACTTACCTAATTGTCTTTTCACTTTAAATATAAGTGAAGTGTCATCCGTGAACAATACAATATCGTGGATATCCATTATATGATAAGGTAAGTCATTTAAAAATATAAGAAACAAAAATGGACTAATAATGGAGCCTTGCGGTACGCCAATCGTAACCGCAGAACCTGAAAAAGTTTTACCATTTATTTTAACCCTCTGAACTCTATTGATCAAGTATGAGATCATGACATCAAGAGCTTTGTTCTTAATTCCATAATAGTGTAATTTCCTGATCAGAGTATCATGAAGAACATAGTCGAAAGCCTTAGAGAGATCACAGAATACACCTAATGCATCATGCGAGTTCTCCCAGGCTTCAAATACATTTTTTAATAATTCCACGCCTGCATCAACGGTTGAGCAACCTTTGCGAAATCCAAACTGTTTCTTAAATAACAATTTGTTTTTGTTTGTATTGTATAACAATTTAACATCTGATTTAGTATTAATTTTTCAAATATTTATATAAAAAAATAATACTAAATCTGAATTCTTATGAATGTATATACGAACGTTAAAGTTTGTCTTTAAGATATATGAAGATCACAAATCAAACATAGGCTACCTACTTTATTTAAAAAAATATTTACCCCTGCCCAACAGTTAAGGTAGTCTGGTTTTTCTATTTAGTGACTTTTACTTTAAAGTAAAAACAAACAAATGCGAAAGTTTGTAAAAATAGATGCATGGATGTTCTATAATGCACAAAATACTGAACGATTTTAGATGAAACTGCTCTGTATTTATAGTACGTATACCTACATCATATGCATTAGAATAACAAATAACATGTTTAATTATTTTATCGCCTTTAAGGTCTAGCGGTCCAGGTATAGAACTTCACTGCATGAGGTCCCGGGTTCGATTTCCAGGTTCCATATCATTGTGGGACTGAGTGTCTTCGACTAATCGTGGTTGTGTCTCTACCTACCCTCTTTTTTTAAATTATTTTATCAAAATTATATATTTCACATAGATAATACAATGACTACTACTAAATGAATACTTTTAAAGAACCTTCATAAATATTGAATGTATTTATTAGACACAGAATTTTCAGAACTTGATGGACGCTAACTAGTTAACATTCTCGTAATCAACGGTATATAAGTCACAATACAACCGTTGTTCTTCATCAGATAGATAATTCAAGTTTCCTTTATGTAGCTACGTGCGTATAGACGCATATTCGTTCTACGCACGTAGCTACGAGTCAGAGAACGAAATATAAAATGACAAATATATATATAAAATTCTCGACAGGCTGTAAGACTAATAACTCGAAAACTGCTAGGTTTATTTCAAAGGTATTAGGTTTTTGGATTTTGAACAGCCCTGAATAGAAGGATAATATTTTGAATAGCAAGAAATTGCACTGAAAAATTAAAATAAAGTATCTACATGTACAGGATGGTTAGTGTAAGGTACACTTTATCAGACACGAGTATAAACAAAAGCAAGCGGTAACTGTAGTTAGCAGAATGTAAATGAACCTAGCCATCTAACAAAACACACAGTGTTAATCCTTTGAGGGTGGAATTCCACAGATAAACACAAAGCTTCATACTTTAAATAATCTTTTTAAGTTCTTTGAATTTCAAATTCAGTTGAATAAAAAAAATCACGGCTCTTTGTCATAATTATTTTAGTAGCCGTAAGTTTAGGGTTGACAATTCCAACTACTAATATCAGAAGTGGGATGTTACTAAT
>NJDC01058116.1:74145-84822 GCA_002245475.1 Calephelis virginiensis
TCATGTGGAAAGAATGACAGATGAAAGATTGACGAAACAGATATACAATGCGAATGTGGATGGATGTAGGTACCCGGGGAGACCAAGGCTGACATTTCACGATCAGATCAGTCAGATATTATTCGAGGGTGGTGTCAAGAGTCTTCGAAACCGGCGTCTTTGTATGAAAAGGGTAGAGGATGTGAAGGAAGACCGGTTTGTCAGGATCGTGAGGTCTGGCACTCGATACTCTCTGCCTACCATGTAAAGGACTCGGCGTGAAGATATGTATTTATGTGTATGTATGTATGCATTATATATTTAGAGTAATAAATAAATTATAAATAATGAAGATCCAAAAGTTAGGGCTCAATTTTGGAAATTTGCAATTTTTTTATTATATGATTTCTTTAATATTTAAATATTACTATTTTTCAAGTTATTACCGAAAAACTGAGTACTTTGTTTTTTCATGTTATTTTCTTAAACGAAATTGCATTTTTAATCCTTAATAAACACTTTTCTATATGTAATTGTGAACTGAATATATGTTACATATTTTTAGGCGCCATATGTATATTTAATTCAGTTTCGAACTTGTCGTCTAGCCTATAAGGTAAAATTATATCACGTTCATCTCATTTGAATTTATGGAAGTAACGTCAAAGTAACACAGTATGCTAAAATATAAAAGTGCTTTAAACGCCAAAGGACTTTGTAAGATAGTTTCGATCTAGATCTTCTATATAAGGTAGACTTTTGTCTCAAACAGGTTCTACAGCAAATTGAATGTAATATTATTGGGTGACTTTATTCATACGCATTTTCTGAGAGTAGCTACTCTTCTGTTTATATTCACTCTTCCAGAGACTGGTTCTAGAGTTGTTTGCGAGTGCTTTTTAAAAGTTTTGTAAATATCAACACAATTCCAAAGGAATATATTATTTATGTGAATCTTATCACACAAACGAGCACATGGTTCTGAGGGTAAGAGATAACCGTGGTCTATAAGATACCATAAATGTAGGTGCCTGTCTTGTGGTCGATGTAATACATCTATAACTAATCATTATAATGGCCTGATAGGCCAATTCTGCAAGTCTACCGGCTACCTTACTCTTCCAACCGGAACATGACATTGTGATAGTGGCAAAAATAAAAAAGACGGTGGATCCCTTCCCAGACGAGTTGCAGCACGTCAATATAACACCAGTGGTCTTGTTGGTAATGATAATGCACATCTTCATTCTTCGCTTTAAATGTAATGTAGCACATCTTCATTCTTCGTTTTGAATATAATGTAGCACGTCTTCATTCTTCGCTTTAAATGTAATGTAGTACATATTTATTCTTCGTTTTAAATGTAATTCAAACTACTAGTCGGATCATATCAAATTATATGTAACAACCTCGGAATTATTTCCATTTCAAAAACAGAATCATCAAACTCAATTTGTTATTGACCGGTTATCGATTAAAGTTTTCACAGTCTTGGTCGTGGTGTAGAAGGACTATAATGCAGTCCTGTCTGATAGCTTCTGATAGACGAGGAAAGAAGGAATGGGTGATTACCAATAAGACCACTGGTGATAGAGTGCTGTGCAGCAACTTACCCGTTTAGGGATTCAACTCTTACCTATTCCTAGCGAAAAAATGGCAGTCTGATGTTCCAGGCCTATCCTGGAACCTTCACCTTCGGCCACAGGATAGCAACGCACTTTTAACATCTACTTTGTATATTATAGACCTTGTCTTTTATGTTGAAAAGTTCTGTGTGTCAGTCGATGTCTTATGCCGTAATAATGACAAACATACAAAAAACTAATCCAATAAAATACTCTAAAAAGGGGGCGTACAAGTATTACGTAACGCAATATTTAAAGATTATCGCGTTACGTAATACTTTTCGTAACGCAATGAAGTATGCGTTACGTAAAGTTTGCATACTTTATTAGCATAATACACCCCTCCTCCCCTTGAAACGCACGATAACTTTTTTCTGTTCCTCCCCCTCTCTAAACGTTATGCAACACTCAAGTGACCATTTTTACTCTAAAGTCGCTAAAAGTTATATTACAGTTTTGATCCTTGGTATGCTTTCGATGGCCTTTGCGGTAATAATACCTACTAAATAAAATGTATATTTACTAAATAAACTATTTTTTTATATAAAAAACAATGTTACGTAACGTGTTGTAAGAAAGACCCCTCCTGCCCTTGTAACGCATCGTAACGTTTTACGAGACCCCCTCCCCCTACAGTGCGTTACGTAATACTTGAATGCTCCCTAACCTCCTTTTTTGGAGTTGGTTAAAAACGAGAGTTGAGTGCCATTTAACTAAATAACAGTTTGGATAAAAACCAGTTTTTAAATGAATGTGATAAGTACAAGCCAAAAAATATATTGCCCTCGCCCGTGTAAGCGCTTGCAACATTTAAAGAATATCCGTAGCAAAAAAATTTTTCCCAGTGTTAGTCGAAGTCCCTGGAGAATAAATCATCTGCCTTGTTTCCTGGCAACTCGTAAGAGGTGCGCATATGTGGAATGTTTCACTTATAGTTTACGGTAGAAAGGGTTAAATTTATTTGCATTTTAAAATTGTTTATTACTACATAGTACAAAACAAAGTCGCTTCCTCTATCCCTATGTCCCTTTGTATGTTTAAATCTTTAAAACTACGCAACAGATTTTGATACGGTTTTTTAAAGTGATTGAAGAGGAAGGTTTACATGTATATTTCCGAACCAGACAAAGCCGAGGCGGGCCGCTAGTAATTCATAATACCAATCGTAATAAATATAAAAGAGACTTTTTTGTGTTAGCACTAAAACAATATGTACATAATTCAATAATTACTTTTTATAAATATCAAATTTTTTACACACCACAATGTGGTAGAATATGTTGGAATGCTTAAATAATTTTGTAACAACTTCAACACGCATATTCCGCAAATAAATATATTTTCTTTCTTTTCTTTATAAAAACTAGTGGTGGAATCCTGTGCACCTATTCCTGCCTTCGTAATGATGTTAGGTTACGATCCAGAGCTGCCGTTAGGCTTACTGTAAGCCTCAACTTGCCAGATAAAAGCGCACCTGTAACATCTATGTGTCTATAAGTACCATGAAGTTGTCTTTTACCGTCAGGTGTAATTGTAGGTGGTATTTAGTGCAACTCGTCAGTATTTTATTTACCCCCAGTGGAATCAGAATCAGAATAATCTTTATTCACTTGAACCATACAAGTGGTATTTGTGCGCGTCGACATTATAAACTACCACCGGATCGGAATCGCGGCCTCACACTGAGAAGTTCCGGTGAAAGAAACTCAGCGGGTTTGTCTTTTTTCTATAATAATATTTACAACATAAACTAGATTAAAAATACAAATTACAATCAGATTTTAACTTAAATAAAAGGTACAACAAATCACATTACAAATTGCAGTGGGAGATTGAAATCTCTATCCCCAAGCGTGTTCATCTTTCAAATAAAAAAGAGTAATACTCGTAACAGGAAAAAGAAGAGTGCGTTAAGTTTGACGTGTCTGTCTGTGATATCAGTACTTTTAAACGAATGGACTGATTTCGATGCACTTTTTTTGCTTGAAAGCTGAGGTGACCGAGATTGTTCTTAGCCACATTACGTATAAGTTTTCGGGGATTGTGTATTGAAAATTTTAAATTTTGTTGTTATTTTGTAAATGTTTACTACTTGAGACATGCCTAGACCAACAAAATACATTAATAGTTTAAAAACTACTAAAAAAACTCGCTTTTGTAGGTCCACCTCACCCTTACCCGTGGTCTACCGTACAGCCCTGCATCTTGTGCACGGTAGATGCCCAACTTAAAATCACTGGGAGCGTGCCCCTTTCCACCGTACCGTAGCTGTACTTGGCCGGGAATTGGATGCCTATAGGCTGAATTAGGTGCTCGCGGTCTTTACCGACATTACTTTGATACGATAATCCAACACGAAGAAATCTTCCTGCTCTATCATCAGATCAGCTCGATAGTACCATATCATTTTATTCAGACCTTGAAACCTAATTGTGGTCAAAGTTCATTTCAATACCTTTCTAAAAAGTCCAAACACGGCTATGATACGACATTCCATCATGCAATGCTAGTACCTATCTTCCGGCTTCATCATCAAACCTTGAAACCTAATCGTGGTCAAACTTCATTACAAGACCTTTCTAATAAGTTCAAACACAGCTACGATACCATCATCTATCATGAAGTTCTAGTTCATATCTTCCGGCTTCATCATCAGATCAGCTTGACAGTACCATATTATTTTATTGTCATCCACCCTTGATACGTGTGCAAAGTTCCAAATTTATCAGGCTTCTCAAAACTGGTGAAAATTGAGCTCAAGGATTTCGTTACATACATTCATACATACATACATACATATGAGTACATACAGCCCGAGCTAATAAAAGCGTGTTAAAAATAACATGTTAGCCCCATAGTTCGTATACCTGTGTTGAGAGCAAGCATTGGCAATCTTTCATCGTTTATTAAATTGATTGCTTCTGTGATCTAGCGGTTCAGTCTGACTTGACTTCTTGAGGTCTCGGGTTCGATCCCCGGATCGGGCAACAAAAATAAAGAGAATGTGTATTTTAAATTTTATAACAAAAATTAAGTTGTTTAAATTGCCTGGTTGGCGATAAGCTTGTCAGTGTCATAGTGTCTTTGGCTAGTCGTGGGTACCCTGGTTCTGCCTCTGCCTAAGTGTCCGGGGGTATGGGGATGAAGATATTTTTTATTAAATTCTGCCTGGGTGTCATGATATCCCGGCCTATTGTTTTAGATGAATAAAATCAAAACATTTGCCACCTTGCATAATAATAAAATTGCATTTTATTCTAATTATGGGCAGCAAAAAACAGTTGATTGACTACACATTGTTTTTAAGAAGGCACCTGATTTCTTCGAGAAATATTGAAATAAATAAATAAATAATGGTATATGACATGATTAGTAATAAATCAGTACAATTTACACGAGTTGTACCTAACCCCAAAGTATAATAATAATATGCTAGTTATTGGCCTTAGAAAATGATATTAACTCAAAGAAATACATAGCAAGGCTATAATGAAATTCAATAGTAACACACACTCATAAATTCAGACGTCTATGTTTGTCATACAAATGCCTACCTCGGTCCACAGTCCCACGAGATAGTTACTTCCAACCCTTATAAATAATTTTCTCTCTGAGTACTCTGTTCACCCCTATTTTTATAACGCTCGATGACATTGAAAAATCTCACACCAACACATTAGGCAGTAATTTTACAGTAAAAATAGTTAATGTGCAAGGTTAAAAATTAATAATATAATTTATATTTAATTAAATTAAATTACATTACACAAGAGTAAAGAGACTTACTGGACTTAATTTGAACTCGAATCTATCATATCAGGAGAATGTTATATGCTTATCTTATAAGTGTGAGTAGGTATATTATTAAAAATCTAATAACACGCAGCAACATTTAAATAGATGTTGGAATAAAAAAAATTAATAGCCAGACCCATAAACACGGAGATAATCTGTATATCCAGGTACCATGGTACCATTATAACCAGGCAATCGAATCGGACCTGGCTATTGGTCAGTGGCGTTTGGAATATAACTCGACAAAATAATGGGTAGAACTGAAAATGAATTACAACTGGTAAGAATAAGGAAGCAGATAAAGGTTTTCCGCATGTATAGTTAAAAACAAGCTGACCGTGTGAACTATTAACTGACTTAATTTGGTGACACTGAAATAACGGGACTATCCACTGAAACCAATAATTGTGCTTTTAGAAAAGAAAAGAAAAAGAAAAGAAAGAAAAAAATATTTATTTGCGGAATATGAGTGTTACAAAGATGTTACAAAATTATTTAAGCCTTCCTACATATTCTACCAACTTGTGGTGTGCAAATATTACTATTTACAGACTGTTTTTTGTTTGTTTTGAGATTACATGATTATTTATTAATACACACAATTTTAGAATGTAAATTAATTTATCCCTATCTACCGTAAACTACCGTCGTTTAAACCGTCCAGTAACTCATTTTCATTCATTTCGTCATTTCAACTAAATCGGTATAGCTTTTTAGGAGTTAAGTTATAAACACACATAGAGAAGTATTGTGTTATAGATTAAGTACTTACCAATCAAAGTTAGCATAAGTGAGCTGCTGACGTAAGCAATGAGGATGATCCCCAAACTCAACACGATGGCGAGTGGGAGGGAGCGTTTGGGGTTGGTAGCCTCCTCCCCAGTTGTTGCTATGATGTCAAATCCGATAAAAGCATAAAAGCAAGTCGCAGCGCCACTGAACACCTGATAAAAGAAATTAGGATTGTTAAAGGTAGTAGTAATAAGATTTTATTCATTTTTTATGGTTGACAAGCACTCTGGCCCTTTTATTTGAGAAGACATCCTTCGTCCATAAATATTACAATATGTTAACAATATGTTAATATTACAGTATGTTAACAAAGTTCTAACAAATATTCAGAACGGTATTTTCATATAAGTACACTCATCGACTAGGTTCTTTTAAAAATGCTTTCGCCTTTTGTTGGGATTGACCACGAGATCACCTACTGATATTTTTTGTAATCTACGTAGTTATTAAAATTCGACAAAAATATGACAACTCTATTGCTTCAATAAAGTGTAGTAAGTATCTTTTCTAGAAAAAACGATTTCTATAATGTTCCATATTTGTACTGTCGCTATTGTCATAACGCTATTTTCTCAATCTGAGCCACGTGTGCAAATCTACCTGCTACCAGTGAACATGAAAATGTTAATCATTAAAGCTACGGCGGTGGCACTCATCCTGGAGCGCACAAGATATGTGCATGCTGCACAGTATTCTACAACTGGTGGTCTTATCTTTAATTTACCCCTTTTAACTTATGCTAGTATAATTAGAGCTGCAGAAAGAATATTCCACTCAAAAAACCTGAACCAGCTTTTACTTTTTATCATAAAAATTGGCTTACGGTCTTATCATACGAAAAACAATCACCACTGGAAGCGGACATGTGCAACATAAAAAGTTAGATGGCAATAGGATACCGGATTTTCATAAGTTGATTAATCCTCCTCTTAAAAATTCCTATATCCTAGCTTATTAGAGACATTGTTTTAGGACGACTATTCCAAAGTTTGACCACGGTATAATATTTACACTGCGATTTGACTGGTTGTATAAAAACGTTTGTGTGAAGCTAGTTCATAGACGCTACCTCCACCCACAAAAACGAAATATAACTAAAGATTGCTCTGTTTAGAATCAGAATCGGATTCAGAAAAAAACTTTTTTCACGTGTAGCTTACAAGCGGTGCTTGTGCGCGTCAACATTTTTATAAATTACCACCGGATCGGAATCGCAGCCACTGAGAAGATCCCGTGGAAGAAACTCAAAATTTGCTTTTTTCGAAACTAATTCCAAATTTTTTCAAAACTATAAGTGTGGCAAATTTTATGCTCCAATTTTCGTAAAAAGCGGTCCAAAGTTTTGGCATCACGTATTAATATTAATCTATATATTAATACGTGATGTATATACTACACTTATAGTTTATGTGTAGGAGAAGTGCAGAACGCTAATATTTTTCAGTAATAATGCTTATATTAAATCAATAAATAAAACATTACCTACACTATCATGCATTTGACACACACAAACAATTATATTGATGATAACGATAAAATATCACAGATAGCGCACTAAAAAGTTTGGAAACAAAGTAGTTGGTCTTGATAAATGAAGATGGCATTCTTATTAACAAGATATTAAAATTTATTATGGACGATTTCGACCAACGGGCGACCACTAGTATTTGAGTATTATAAAATAGAAAAAAAAATCTAGAATAAGTGATCGAGGTACGAATAAACACACTTTCGCATTTATAATTTAGGTGTTACGCTTAATGCCCACTCCGTTACTGAGAAAAACCGGTGGGTTTAAATGGAATTCAAGCAGTTTACTTGAAAACTATACGTGTGAAATATTATGGACCAAAGCTTATATGTGCAAAATGTTATGGACCATCGATTATGAGTTCTACGAACCAACGATGTGATATTGGAAATTGTATACCGCTTGTTAGAGAATTCCGCTGTTGTTTATTTAGTTTAGATTTCAAAGTTTAGAACAGATTTTCTATGGAATGTATTATTAACAGTTGCATAAATACGCTAATAACCATTTTTTGTATAAGAGTTCAGCGAATATATATAGAAATAAAGTATTTTCACGCCCATATCTCCAAATAAGTAGGCAGAGGCACAACCAGGGCACCCACGACTAGCCGAAGATACTAAGTCCCACAATGTGATAGGTGGCTAGCCTATCGCCAACCGGGCACATATCCTATCCCGAGCCACATTTCTTTTATTAGAAATTTGGAAAAATCCAATTTTCTTTTTGTTGCCCGACCCGGGATTCGAACCCGGGCCGCTAGACCACAGAGGCGATATATAGAAATAGTTAGACATAATCGTGATTTATTGGCACTGCAGATATTCTAGAAGCATATCTTTCTGTGACCGGGATGTTAATCCTATTGTGCAATTCTACTGGCTACCCTACCCTCCAGACTGAAACATATCATAGTCATTATAGCGACAGGAATAGGAAGGGTAGTGGATCCCAATCCGGGCAAGGTGCTGCAGAGCCCTCTACAACCATAGCCAATATGTATTTATTTAAAGTAATTTTAAATAAAATAACAATGAAGACCTGGTATAACAAAATATACCAGATAGCTACATTATTCTTCTAGGACACACAAGCACTTTTTGATAAAGGTTGAAGATAAAACCAACAAATTTGTTCATAAGGGAAGCCAACAAAAGATTTGAAAAGTAGTATTCAAGACGTATTAACACGATTGGATAGTGATGGAGGACATTTTAGGAGTCCCTATGGCTATATGGTAAAGTGATTTACATATTCCTACCGCCACGACTCTGTCATGTCCCGGTTTTGACGGTACGGATTTTGGAAGACTTACAAAATACGTAAAACCTCCCGAACAGAGGACAGCGACCTATCTATAAATAGCAAAATCAGAGTCAAAATCTATAAATAGCAAAAATACTGTTTTTGCAAAGAAACTACAACGCAAACTTGTAACATGTAAAGACCCTTTTTAGTCCTTTGTAACTCACTCACTTAAATAACACTTTGAGTGAATTAAATTTAGAGCTACTGGTTGAACATTGGAAAGAGCCTGAGAGACCGTTTATTCAAAGCTTCTCTTAAGTTCTCCAATCAAACTGACAATTTACATAAAATGTAGTTTGAGTTTAGTAATTTCTGTTAAATAATTTTGAAATTAATATATGACTATCCATAACTTTTAGTTTAGTTTAGACTGAATCGAAACGGGCAGCTGTTTAACATGAGTTCATTTTAGACTTCTAAACTGAATGTTAAATGAAAATAACTTGTCAAAAAACCGACTTCAAAACTAAAAGTAGAAACTAATAAAGATATGATATGAATTACATACTACCTAATATTAGTATGTTCTATTTACTTATAGGTTTGAAGTCGGTCTTAAACCTTAAACTAATAATTATATTTTAAGTAAGTATTAAATTGGCTTGGCACCGACTTCAGACCTATCAGTAAATAGCACATATAAATAATATACTACCTGTATATAATTAAAATTAAATATTTGTTATTTTTACTTTTTAGTATTGAAGTTGGTTTTTATTAACGTAGTTATTTTTATTGAGTGCTTTTTAGTTTGTTGCTGATACGATTAAATTTAATAAAAATAAACATGGGAATAGGTGAAAGTGGATAAAAATGCTCATAAAATAACAACTCCCATTAGTTGTGAATTATCATATCTGAATCAATTTTTACAGGTTCAATTCGAAACTACTCCGAATCAAACAAAGAAAGAATTACGTAAATGGGTTAAGAGAACTCGGCGAAATCGGTGTATGTACATTAAAAAAATATACCGGCCGAAATGAGAACCTCCTCCTTTTTTTCGAAGTCGGTTAAGCAGCTTTCATGAAGAGATAAGTGGTAGATTAAAATTGATTGGTGTTTGGGAAATTGAAAGTAATATTTATGAAATTAGGATTTAATATATAACAGAATAGAAAAATATGGTCAAATAATTTAATAAGTAATAACGAGTGCACGTTACAAAGTTCTTATTAATAAAAAAATCTTCTGATGTATGAGCCTGACAAATTTTTTGCCACGTCGGAATTTAATAATTATTTTTTACATGGATTTTTTTGGAAGGTAGGTCGTGTTCTGGAGTTGTTCCTTTACAAGTTTAATCACGATCCAACTAGTGATTTTTAAGTTATATTTATTAATTCATATCTAATTAATACACCTGATTTTAATATACGTAGCTTGACCACATCGTTGTCGTATTTTGATTAAATTTAACCACCTTGGAATCGTAAACAACTTTTCGAAAAAATAACTATCAAAAACATTCCGTTGTTGGCCGAGTAATCGCAAAATAAACAAATATTATAATTATATATTATAATATTTGTTTGTAAGAAAATATACGCTTTCTTGTAGAAAATAATTTTTAGTAAAATATTTGTAATAATTATCAACCAAATATAATTAAATCTTGTTTGCCGAGGAGTTTGTTTTGCTGATTTT
>NJDC01058116.1:85398-160579 GCA_002245475.1 Calephelis virginiensis
TTTATGGAATTAGGATTTAATATATAACAGAATAGAAAAATAATATGGTCAAATAATTTAATAAGTAATAACGAGTGCACGTTACAAAGTTCTTATTATTAAAAAAAATCTGCTGATGCATGAGCCTTAATAAAATAATTTGAGCGAAGTCAAACTGCAAAAAAACACAAATTTTTCGCCACGTCGGAATTTAATATTTATTTTTTACATGGATTTTTTTGGAAGGTAGGTCGTGTTCTGGAGTTGTTCCTTTACAAGTTTGATCACGATCCAACTAGTGATTTTTAAGTTATATTTATTAATTCATATCTAATTAATACACCTGATTTTAATATACGTAGCTTGACGACATCGTTGTACGATTCCAAGGTGGTTAAATTTAATCAAGATTCGTATCTTGATTAAATTTAACCACCTTGGAATCGTAAACAACTTTTCGAAAAAATAACTATCAAAAACATTCCGTTGTTGGCCAAGTAATCGCAAAATAAACAAATATTATAATTCTATGTTATAGCGTATATTTTCTTGTAGAAAATAATTTTTAGTAAAATATTTGTAATAATTATCAACCAAATATAATTAAATCTTGTTTGCCGAGGAGTTTGTTTTGCTGATTTTTTACCTGTTTGGCTAGGTTTGGAAACGGTGGTATTACAAGGCAGATGGGTTAAAGTCCTGGTTGCCGAGGAGTTTGGTTTATAGTTTCTTCTTCAGACTGGCTAAGTTTAAAAACGGTCGCAGTTTTCGACAGATAGGGTCAAATTTTATTATAGTTTTAAAATTTTTGGTAATAAATAATTAATTGAACTGGTTATAAATACAAATTATTTTCTTAAAAGTTAAAGTACATTGTTGGCAATCGTGAATGTATCGAGTACCTATATTACTTATTATACTAAATTAGATCACGTTGTCTTAGTTGTATATCGGCTTGTGGCATAACGTAAATGCTACTAATGATATTTTTAATATATTTATCCGAATATCCGCTTGAATATTATGTTGAGCGGTAAGAGAAATTTCGATGTTGACTGATAAGATTATATAAATATTACACAATTGGCGGTAGTCGGCAGTCGTCGTTCAATTTTGAAGCGGTTAATATATTTGGTTATGTGAGCAAGGTTTGAAATTAAATATTCCTTTTTTAAAAATATTTAAATATTTGCACATCAAAATGTGGTAGAAAATATTGAGATATTAAAATGTTTTTATAAAATCTCATTAAGACACATATTCCGCAAATGAATACATTTCATTTTCAAACAAACATACATTCAAACTTATAACTTCCCCTTTTTTCAAGTTAGTTAAAAACAAACTGCGTCTACGCAGCCACAATGATATTAATATGGAATAACAATTCACAGTATCGATATTCAAAATTGCCTTTAGGGTTGTGCCTACCATTAAGTGTACGTGAAATGGGTTTTTATCTATTTTGTTTGTAAGTAAAAGGTTGGAAAAAGGAGAGGCTTTCCCATTTCTTTAATAAAAAAGGTAAACCATCCAATTGTTGGTACCTGACAGTAAACATATTGTCGTATAATGCGTAACAGTTGTTTTTGTTCATCAAGAGAAATATTCTTGTTCGTCTTATCATATAAAAAAATATTATAGAATTTATTCAAAACATTCTAGTAGGATAATGACAATAATTTGCAATTTTTCTAAATGCATAAGCTCCTGTCTTAGGAGTTTGCATTTCTTATTAATTTAAGCTATAATATTGAAGTTTAAGTAGAACCACATAATTTGAGTGAAATCTTTTCTCTTTTATATCGTTTTACCTACATCGTTTTCAACCATCTTTTCAAATACTTTTTTATTCTTCTTCTATAATCACACGTCAATTTAAATGACGTACAATACTACTTATTTTAGGTTTCTTCAATGTATGGGCCCTTGACATTATTCGTTATGCGTATGTTGGGATTGATAAATATAAATAATGTAGTTTCAAATAGGGATTGCAATCTCTCGAGACGTGATCATGATTTCCCGCAAAATCCCGGTGCTTTTACTAAACTGTTGGATCCCACACTTAAATCTTGCCGTCGAAGTTTTCAAGTAAATTATTATGATGTTATTTTATTATAAGTTGTTTGAATACTATTGAATTGTAAATAAAAAAAACGTTATTAGCAGTACAGTTAAAATTAAACAAAACTGTTAAACAATAAGAAACATTTAAAAATGAATCGAACAAAACAGATTACTAATTACTTCAACTCATTAATAGAAAACAAGTAATTTATATTGCTCAATGTACTTAAGAAAATGTGAATATTTCAATGATTTTTTACAAAAAGAACTGATATTTCTATTTCAATTTACAGTGCGACTTAGTTATCTGGGGATTACCATAAGCTCTTAAAACAAAATGATTGCAAAAGTATTAAATATCATCGGAGAATGACAACCTTATGATGAATGCCATAAAGTTGGTTTTGTAAATGGAAATGTCCATGTCAATAACAATGAAATAAAACAAAGCAAAGCGTTCATGATAGGGCCTTAGTTAAGTAAACATCGTTGCTAGTATGACGTTTAGTGATTCTGAAAAATATTACCTAGAACATAGTGATTAAAATAACAAAAAACTAAAAAAAATGTTGTTGTGGGAGCTTAGTTTTCGATGCCTATACTTTAGAGATTGGCAACGAAATAGCAGAAAGGGTGGTTTTTCATGGTATAGATTTAACATAATTTCTGAGATAACGTTTGAGCTATCCCGTCTGTCAATCCCATGAGATTGAATGGGCTGCGAGATTGTAATCCCTAGTTTAAATGGCAGCTTGGTTACAATTATTATACATCTAATAATGCATATACAAGTGGAACGATAATTTATGAGTGAAATTAACTCACACTTTAACATCGAAATTACAATTCAGCCAATCTGTAACAGGTTCAACTGAAATTTCAGTATTTTAATATTTCCCTCCCGTCTGCTACACGAACACATACGTTTATTTCTACTGTTCTGATTTTGTTGACAGCTATATTTTGGTAACCTCTTTAAAGAAATAGGTTTGCGATCACTTTAGGCCTGAGACGCATAACTGATAACTTTATATTTAAATTTAAAGAATTTAAATTAAAAAAAAGAAAAGATATATGTATTACAGCACGAGAAAACAGGAAAGACAGAGCGTAATAAACGGATTGGACTTACTAGAAGCCTAAGACCCCAAGTTTTTGTTGGGTCTTATGCACTAAGCCAATCACAGGAAACGAACGAACTCTCGGCTTATTGGTTTTAGAAAATTGCAAAAAACATTTTGAGTTGCTCAGCTTATCGAACCGAGGACTTTATACAGTTAATGCTTAGCCGTACCATTAGATAAGTGGCAAAAGATGTGTGTCTCTAAAAATTAATGGTTTTTATGTACGTCCACAGGCATAAACTAGTTTGACATAATAGGTACGTGAAACTTGATTATTAATCTCTCGGGTTCTTAAGTTATTCCCACCTACACAAGTCGATACGTCAAAGTCAAATGTCGCTTACACCTTACCGTAAGTCAGAGACTTGGATAAAGTTACAGCTGAAGTTTAAAAGGTGAATCTCTTTTCTTTAAAGACCACTCTTAGTAGCCAGAACAGAAAGTAAAATACCCAAACAACACACCTTCCTACAAAGATAGTCTTGAAGAAAATTTAATTCCCGTTTTCTGATTATTAGTTATTTTGCAAGCCACCGTCTAGAACCCTTATAAAAGAAACAGTAGACGGTTATAAACTCGCTTTCCAACGATGGCGAGGTTATTAATATCGTTTAATTTACAAACGAAAATAATTACATGTTCAGTATATGAATTTACTAAAATGTTCCTATAAAGATCTTGAGACCCAAAAAAAAAACAGATGTTCAAACAGGTTACCAACTATTAAGTTTAATTTATTTTTTATTTATTAAATTTTTATTTTTTATTTATCAAAAACCGTTTAACGTTTAACCCTTAAACGTTTTTCTAAGGTTTGTTCCGATTGTAATAAGCCCTAGAAAAAAAAAACACTAGCCCCATTTAACATACATTCATACATACATATCTTCACGCCAAGTGCCTTACGATGTAGGCAGAGAGTTTATATTTTTAGGCTCTTACTATCTATTTTCACGTGTTCAAACTCGTAGCTTGTAGCTTTTATTAGCTTTGTGATCTAGTAATACGGCGTTGAACTTGTATTAATGAGTAAATTTTTTTTTATTTACTCATTATAAACCTCATTGTCTAGGATTGGATTTGATCTCGATTGGCGATAGGTTTGCCACCTATCACATTGTGGGAATTAGTGTCTTTAGCCAGTCGCAGGTGTCCTGGCTGTAACTCTGTCTTTAGGGAATACCGGTGTGAAAATACTCCCTTTCGCTTAAGCTTCTTAATACAGTTTAATGGAATTCTCCACTTTTTATTCTTTTGATACTTTGGTGTTGATACGGGCTCCTGCACTTGCATCACCGGTCACTAGCACCGTGACATCTGACTAGGTGGTGGAGTTTTGTAGCGACTCGTCCATATTCGTTCATGCTTTACGTTTGACGTGATCCGGTTCGGAGGATAAGGTAGCCGGAAATCTTACTTTTGCTTCAAGCCTGTCATCCCGGCCTCAGATTAGTAACACAGCATTACCGCTATTGGTGTCTCTAGGCGTCGTGAATTTCTTACCATAAGGAAATCAGTCTACTAGTTTGCCTTCTAATGTCGTAAAAAACTTAGATAGTGTAATTTGCTGGTACCAGACGAAAAAACTTTTATCACACAAAGAGATATTACAAACATGTGTACATACCTAAAATACACGCATGCATAAACAAATGACATTAACAAATCCACAGCACAGTGTTTGTGGAAGGACTCTTCTGAAATAGCTCGACTAAATTTTATGATTTTTTTATGCTCATTCGTTAGACACGATATTCAACATAGTACAGTATATTTAATATCGCTAGGTCAGTCAGAACAAAAATATAGTGCCACCAACTTAAATGTTCAGTAGTTGACATGGGAACTAAACCGCTACTTCGTGAAACGTCATTCAGCTGTCAGTTTCTGAAGTGTGAATGCTGGAAAAAAATCCTACAACATTATTTATTGTTTTTTATTATCAAAAGTTATCTTCAACAAAAATTCAAAATTAGAACTACTTAAGAATTCAAATTAAAAGAAATGAGACGGTAATACTGTAATCTTGTCTGCTACTTAAAGTATTATATCTACTACTAGCTGACCCGACGAATTTCGTTCCGCCAGCCACTAACAGTTCGTTAAAAAATAAAAAAAGAATACCCCGGTTTTAAAACATTGATTATTGGTGCTCCGCTGCTATTGATTTTAGCATGATGATATATGGCCTATAGCTTTGCTCAATATATCGGCTATCTGACTAATCTGAAAGAATGTTTCAAATCGGACTAGCAGTTCCTGAGGTTAGCGCGTTCAAACAAACAAACAAACAAGCAAACAAACAAAATCTTCAGCTTGATAATATTAGTATAGATTTAAAACTAAGTTTCTAACTACCATTCGTTAAATTCATTAACCCTTAAGTCCTTGAACTTTGACCTGCCTCACAGTTGTTTGTGAGACATCGTCCCAAAAGCCCTTGAGGCTTTGTGTTTACAGGTTGATGCAATGTTTCTATTGAAGTTTTGACCAAAGGTCGTCACTTCTTCACAATACTAAGAAATATTTTTCGAGTGTATAGGAATAGAAACAGAAAATCCTTTATTTTACATAGACCGTAGATTATACGCGTCTATGTAATACCGGAGCCTTTACTATGACTTGGTATAGATTATGTTCTGTAAGTTACGTGTCGAAATCTATGACACTTTTGGTCTAAAATGTGTTTCTCTTAGTTACCGATAGAGGTGCTGTTCAAAGTTTTCATACAAATAATTTACAGAGACGGTAGCGAGTACAGTAAACTTGACAAGCCTTAAACTCATGGTTAGGGCTTTGATCGGAAGGCCACGCACACTGAGCAAATTCGATGCAAGATACTCAGCATGATTGCCTCTTTTCTTTATTTTTAACCGAACCAATAAAAAAGAGGAGTTTCTCAACTCGACTACTTTTTTGGATATTTGTTACGCATTTTCTCGGGTTCATGGTTCATTTTTAGATTAGGTCTTTAGGTCATGATTGTGAGGTAGTCCCATATTAGTTTTAGTTATATTTAATAATGAATACATTTTCGTTTATATGATTACTTCAACATTGATCATCATTTGCGTATCAAATAAGCAGATTGACCTGATGGTAGCAGACAACATAATATCTTAAAGTATCTTCACGCCCATATCCCCGAAGAGGTAGGCAGAGGCACAACCAGGGCACCCACGACTAGCCGAAGATACTAAGTCCCACGATGTGATAGGTGGCAAGCCTATCGCCAACCGGGCACATATATAGGACCCGAGCAACATTTTTTTATTAGAAAATTGGAAAAACCCAATTTTGTTTTTGTTGCCCGACCCGTGATTCGAACCCGGGACCTCATGCAGTCAAGTCCAACAACTGAACCGCTAGACCACAGAGGCGATCATAATATCTATACACATATTATGGCATATCGTTAACTTATAACTAGAATACATATGATAGGAGTAGCACAATTGTACATGGTCTGTCAGCTACCCTAACCTCCAGAACGGAATACCATATGACAGCAAGGGCGTAGCCAGAGCTCTGTTCATACACGAGGCAGACTATGAAATCCATGGGCTGCAACGTTTTAATCATAGTTTTTATCTGTGAGAGGAGAGGTGATGCTATGTGAACACCCTTTTAAGAGGCATCTACCCAACCGTCGCCTGTATGACAGCAGGAATAGGGAACGTGGTAAGATAATATAATATTTATTAGCATTTTAACTTACAAAACCAACAAACGGACATCTATCAGTTTCCATGTAAGCCCTCAAGTATCGCAGCCCTTCAAATTCCAGCTTTAAGTTACATGATATCGATGTTTAACCCTAAATTTAGCTCCAACTTTGCCCCGCCGACATTGTCGATAAGAGAGCTATTCTTGTAAACAAAAGGTTCGTATTATGTTTCCATTGTAGTTTTTGACACGGGTCATCGGTTTTCCCTCGTCAGCGAAGGGTTATGTTTTCCGCGAATATCTCATTATGATATGTTTTCTATACTAGAAATCCGCAAACAAGAATACGGCCCTTTGGATGCTAAGAGACAACCGTGGCCTATAAACATCATAGATGTTAGAGATGCGTTGCTATTCTGAGATTCAGATGGAAGGCCGATTGTGCAAGTCCACCGGGTACCATCTCTTTTAGACTAGAACATGACAGTTATTATCACAGCAGATATAGGTAAAGCGATAGATCTCTACCCTTGGCAATTGCTGCACAACATTCTACACCAATAATCTTTAGTAATGTCCTTTATTTTAAATTGCGCTTATCTCTTACGAGCTGGCTGACAAAGAACCGGATGGTCTATTCTACTCAGAAGACCCGAACCAATACGGGAAAAAATGGTAGTTATTTTAACAAAATGGTAGTTATTTTAACAAAATCGCCGCGCGGTGGTTGACATAGCGCGTAGTGCGTACTACTAACAGCGCTTGAATATCCTAGCATTAAAAAAACGACGGATTTCACTGTGGGAGTGCCAGCAGAAGTAAAAACTTGAATATTAACATTGTGAATTTTTGATATTTTGGAATGGTTAGGGAATAATTTTGCACGAATTGCTTTAATTATCAGTATGAAAGTACTATCATGTATGTGGTATAATATAATACAATATTCATTTAGAGACATGTTAAGAATAACGTAAAAGCAATTATATTACTTAGGTATCATGGGTATACTCTATAATTATATATCGAATCGGATGGCGGAATACTCTCTTTGTAATTATATAACAAGCATAATTACAAAATATAACAAACTTAAATAAAACTTGTAGACTCATAAAAACTTCTATAATTGTTACGGATAAGTTTTCCCTTGCTGGGGCTCCTTTGTGGAATATAGGTCATTTGTTTTCCTACCAGCTCATAAAGAAGCGCCGTTTCATTCGCCACTAACACAGTTACTAAGATAGATGATTATTCTGGCATGCTCTAGTTCAGAGGGTAGATAAAAAAAGTATGTATTTAATTTTCTTTAAAACGTTATTTTTAAGCCCTGACGGGAAACGAGGGTTGTTGAAAATTTAATGTGTGAGTGTGTGTGTGTGTGCATACGTGTTTGCGTGCGTGTGTGTATCTGTGGCATCATAACTTAAGTTGCCCGACCCGGGAATCGAACCCGGGACCTCAATAAGTCAAGTTCTACGCCGGACTGCTGACCACAGAAACGTAACACATGCGCAAGTAGTACACATACACATGTACACATTAAAGTACTAATATTTTACACTTCTTATTATCAATTTAACTATTTTAGAAATGAAATAAGGTTACATAAAAGGTCAATGTAAACCGCGAAGTGGAGTCGCGTTGATCTTTCAGAACCTAGTTCAGGCACGTTGCTTATAAGACGGGCTACATTTATATAATTTATGTGTTTAAAATAAATATTGACTGTTGATCGCAGCGTTGCCAGAATGGTAAATGGGACCATTTACCATTCGGGCAACGCTGCGATCAACATTTTGTCGGAAAAAAAATCCTATGTGTTAATCAATGTTACTTTCTATGCGTGCTTAATTTGATAAAATTTGGTTCAGCAGTTTTTAAAGGAGGTTTAAGGTTTTCAAGAAATAACAAACGAACAAAAAACATACAAACTTTCGTATTTATTATTTTTAATATAATATCTTAAAAAATCTAAGTCATAGTGAGTGAAATAAATAAAATTTGTTTAATTTAAAAACAAAATCTTTTTCGTCATAAGTAAGTAAGTATCTTCACGCCCATATGCCCGAAGAAGTAGGCAGAGGTACAACCAGAGCACCTACGACTAGCCGAAGACACTTAGTCCCACAATGTGATAGGTGGCAAGCCTATCGCCAACCGGGCACATTTCCAATCCCGACCAACATTTTTTTTAATTAGAAAATTGGAAAAATCCAATTTTCATTATGTTGGCCTACCCAGGATTTGAACCCAGGACCCCATGCAGTCAAGTCCAACACCCGGACCGCTAGACCACAGAGGCGATTTTTCATCATGGGTTCAAAAGTCCCCCTTTTTCTTTAACTAAACTAAACACTTTAATTTTCCCCATACACTTCTTCAGCGATTGTAAAAAGAGTTGGTTCTTAATTTGACTTTATGATTTTACTTACATACATACGCCCAGTCCTTAATGGGGTAGGCAAAGAGTATCGAGTGCCAAATGTCACGATTCACACACTTTTTCTCACATTTATTACCCTTTTCATACAAATTCGTCGATACCGGAGACGCTTGACACCCAGCCCTCGGCCAAACAGGAACAAATCCTCACTGTCCTTTTTTCAGTCATTAGGATCCAGTCCAACAGAAGCATTTTTGCATTCAAACAAATAAAAATACAAACTTTCGCATTGATAATATTAGTAGGATTTGTATGTTACTGGATTGTTTGCTAATTACTAATCGATTTTAATGAGTCTTTTTTGAAAAGGAAGTTCATGTTTGGCGGTTTTTATTTCTAGTTTTTGTACAAAAAAATATGCATTATTAAGTGTAATTCAAAAACAACTAGTAGGATGTTGATTTTTTTTATTTAATTGTTGAATTAATGTGCTAACATAACCGCCAGCACGGAACACCAGTGATAAGGGCCAAAACACATGAGCGTGAAAATCGTCGATTTGCGTTGCGGCGTTGCGACGTCATAGATGAGTCTCTTCCATCGACCATGTTGAGAAACTTATTGTTTATTTGTTATTAAAAAGATATTACTCTGTCTAAAATAAATAAACAGTGCCGTACCGCTACAAACGGCAGTGACGCTACTGCCGTCGCCGCAACACGGTTTTGTGTTTCAGCCCTAAGGTTTATTATTTATTTGAACTCAGAATTCTCGAAACGGATAACTACCAGTATCCATGAAAGAGACCTTTCAATTAAAACACCCTATCAAATTCCGTCTTCCAAATTATCGATATCGATGTTTAATCCTGAATTGAGCTTCAACTTTGCCCCACCCACTCTGATGTCGATAAGACAGCTATTCCCGTAAACAAAAGGTTCGTACTCGTATTATGTTTCCATTGAAGTTTTTAACACAAGTCACTTGTTTTCCCTCGTCATAGAAGGATTGTATTTTACAGCTAATCAACTATACGACACCACAAACGTTACAGGTGTGTTACTGTTCTAAGGCCAGACGGGAAACGACCAGTTACCCAACCTTCCACACCGGAACATGACAAAGTCATGGCGGCAGGAATAGATAAGTTGGAAAGTCAGTGGAACTCTACCCGGATAAGTTACTGCAGAGCACTTCACGACCAGTGGTCTTATTGGTAGTGACTCATATTTCAACCTGCGCTCGAGTCTTACGAGGCTCCTGGCAGAGAGCAGCTCTACTACACTCAGCGGATCCAGACCAACACAGGGAGCACGGGTTTTCTACCCCAAACATGCAAATTACCTGATGGAAAGTAATGTCTGAGCCAAATTTGATGTACCAATCTAGAAGAATCCACACATGATTTAAAGACGTCTAATCTGTATTTCTCTGGAAGCATTGCTGAAGACACATAGACAGGCTTCTGCTTGGTAGGGTGGGTGATAAAATTATTGGCAAACTGCAAACCTCTAAGTTCAAGAACGCGGGACGTTTACTGAAAAGAGTGGTACGTAACGGTGATTTTTAAATTGGATCTTATTTATTCACAATGTTTAGTTAAGTTCATTTCATAGAAGCATTGATAGTTATTATGTTGGTACAAACTATACCAGATTAACTAAACTAAATATAAATTTGAAATTGCTTTAACTGTTGTCACTTTTGTGGTCTAGCGGTCCAGGTATTGGACTTGACTTCATGAACTCTCGGGTTCGTTTCCCGGGTCGGGTAACACAGAGAAAATGTGGTTTTTCCAAGTTTCTAATAAAAAAAAGTTTGAGATTCGATATGTGCCCGGTTGGCGATAGGCTTGCCAGTTGTCACCTATCACATTGTAGAACTTAGGTCTTCGGCTGGTCATGGGTGCTCTGGTTATGCCTCTGCCTGTTTGGGGATATGGGCGTGAAGATTCTTGTATAACCGTCTTAATTACAAATTTACATTTTATTTTGTACTGTTTTTATTCAAACAAATAGTATTAATTACCTCTTGGAATATTTAAGTTAATGTTTATTAATTAGACGGTTGACCAATGCAGAAGCAAATTAAATTATATGCTTACATAATTAAGATTATTTTTATTATATAAGGCTAGTTGTTAAACAAAGTTAACGATTTTTAATTAAAATAGATGTCTCTTTTTTATGAAGTATGTACATTATCTACGTATTCTCTTTTATTAGAGTTTTCTCTCTATTTTTAGGTGATCTCTGAGTTCTCATATCAGTTATTCACCTCGTTGGTCGAGAGGTTAGCGTACACGTCAAACTCCACCAGTCAACCTTGAGGCTTAGGTTCGATTCCCGGTGGGGACAGTTTGTGTGATGGACATAAATGCCTGTACGCTTTCCCGGAAGTGGGTATTAAATAATTCTGGTAGATAAATAGATATTTAAGTATTTCGTTGTATTAGAATCATTGACTAACACAAGCATATGATTTGCTAACTCTGAAGTAGGTAAGATTCAATTTGTGTAACTTGGATATTCAATGTTGACTTTATTTAGTTATAAATTTGCCTTTTCTATAATATATTTGTTAGTGTTTTATTGTACTTAATGTGGGTATATCGTCTGTAAACTGTTAAACAAGAATATTAAATTTAATCATCATGTGAGTTTCGACCGTGTTAATTCAAGTTTTAGTTTAGTTTGTGCCAACAGATTTGCTACCATAGTTTCGATCTAACCGCATCATGTTAGATAAGTACATAACACGCTTAAGCTGTAAGTCATTGTTTGGACCATCTGTAATGTGCTTAGGGCATGAATGCAGCTCTATAGTTTAAACCAGAACTATAAACGAACTAGCTGTGTGTTCGGCTTCCCTCGGATGGTAATTTTTATGACCATAAATTAGGATTATCCTACCTTTCAAATTGGATCAAACTGCACACGATTTGCAATTTGATTGCAATCGGTGAAGTAGTTTAGGAGTCCATCGCGGACAAACAACGTGTATAAAAGCCATATTTGTATAACAATCTCAATATGTTTGTGTGGGGTTTGGAAACAAACAATCTGATGGAAGTTACTATAAGAAATGCACGTGGATATGAAACACCAAAGGTGTTAATGGTATGTTGTAGCTCTGAGGCTGGATTGTTAAGGCGTTATACGTCCCAAATATGCCGAATTGCCCTCACAAATACCTACAAATAGACCTTTGAGAACGCATAATTAAAAATAACTTTTTACGTGTACTAATACTTCACAAAACTCCTTAGGCAAGAAACCAAAATACCATCAGATAAAAGGAAAAACGTGAAAAGGAACGTCGTAAAGTGTGTTTTTTGTCAAAGTTTTCTATTGAGTATATCTACTTAATCGTTTTTCGGTTTCAAATTACATATAGAATTTGGTGTACTATTATTACACATATTGTTAATTATCCGTTCGCCAAAGTCTAGTTTTAGACATTCGCTATGACGGTTGGTCATATTTAGAACGTATAAAGCATTAAGAATCTTGTGTGTATGTAACTTTGCACTGAAATTGCTTGAGTTATATATAAAAAACGGACAGTACAACACACTGCCACCGCATCTGACCGATGTCAGGTACAGCATGATATCCTCCGCACCAGCTACTCTGCCTTCCAGACCGGGATATGGTAAGGCGAGCATTGGCGTCATTATCAAATAATTAAGTATGGCAACAATAGAGCTATCGCAAGATTATCTTAAATATGGTGGTCAGTAGTTAGTAGTGGTACTTTCACTAGTAGGGCGCCAAGTCAAACACTTCCATTGTATATGAAATCTACGAGTATATATAGCGGTTCAGATCATTTCAGAAAATATGAAATATCGAATAACCGTACCTATTACATACCTATTACAAGAGTTCAAAAAAGACTAATATTTATGTATCAGAATAAATATATAATCATTAGTATTGTCACGCGCATATCCCTGAAAAGATAGGCAGTGACACAATTAAATAAAAATAAGTCCCACAAAGTGAAGAGCATTTAACCAATCAGGTGTTTCCCCGTGTTGGTCCGGGCTCCTTTGCAGAATAGACCACATGCCTTCCTGCCAGGCAGCTCGTAAAAGGCGAGCATAGGCTTACCGTGACTAACACTAGGTGGTAGAGTTTCGCAGCGACACGCCTGGATTGGTACCACCGCCTTACCTCAGCCTGCCGCTACAATGTCAGTGCTTGTCGTTGAAGTGTTCCGGTTCGGAGGATAAGGTATAGCCGGTAAACTTACTTTTGCTACGCACCTTTACCACCTCTGGTGTCTATAGGCGTGAATTTCTTACCATCAGGAATTCTGTCTGCTTATTTGCCTTCCAATATCATAAAAAGATTATCCCAGGCACCGCAGTTTTTATGAAAAAGTAGAAAAAACTATTTTCTTTGGTGACCGACCCGGGTACTAAATCCAGAACCTCTAAAGTCAAGTTCGACACCACACTGTTAAACCATAGAAAATTATCATTGGCGTTTATTTATGCAAACAGCTTATCTATAAGCAGATCGTATTTAACAGCTGAATATCCAATACTTATCCTATTAGAGTGTTCTTCAGATTAACGAGCAATATTTTTCCAAGCCGCTTCACTTCAGCGATTGGAGATTAAGTATTCAACCTTCACGTAATACAAGCTATTCGAATTTAATTCTTAGAACTGGTTTTATTAAACATATATTTAATATATTAATCTCGAAAATATTGATTTTGGATTTCCCATAACACGGGGTAGAGGCTCAAGCTAAGTTCAAAGAAAAGTCTTGTAAACGAAGTTGTTATGTGTGTGGTACATATAAATGATTACTACTATACTTATATATTATATAAATGTATAATATATAAGTATATTATACATTTATAAGATATTTTATTTTATTAAATGTTAAAACAACTAATACTATCAATAAATGTACTAGGTACTTAAATTAGGTACTAAGAGTTTGTATGTAATGCTACATTCGGACATTCACTTAAAAATATATTTTTTTTAATATGTACTTATTATTATTATTGGTTATACACTTAAATGAGAGGATCCATATTATTTAATAAGCGTGGTACTAAATACTTGGTCGTACGCTTTCCGTAGATGTTTTGAGCGCAAGGTATAAGGTAGTAATGGTGTCTATGAGCCACTGCTGTTTGTGAACATTATAGCCTAAGAACAGAACCAACATCGACCTTTACCAGACTGATAACAGATAAAGATTAAACTGATAATAAATAAAATAAGAGAATACTTTAATAAATATAAAATTAAAAAACTTAAATAGAACAGGCATAATAAAAATGAAAAATCCTTAAATTAAAATTCGAATATCTTCTATGATAGTGACACAATTTTAAACGTACAAAGGCCAAACGGTTCTTAGAGACTTGTACACAGGGGCATCCTACGTCTTTGCTTTCGTTTAGGCCCAATTAGTCAGTGTAATTATTGAATATAAATTTGTAATGGGATATAAACTTATTAAAACTTAACGTCTAAACATCATTATAAGTTTAGACGTCAGAATTTAGTTAATTAAGCAACTGGTAATGTGTACAATAGTGGTTCGAGTGATGAGCTAGGTTGTTACAACGACGAAACTACGAGCACCGAGCTTCGAAAGTATTTAATTGTTTTCAAGTATTGTCGTATGTTACTAACATTGCTATTTACTTAATTAATAGTTAATTACACTAATATAGTATTACATAAATAATAGTTAATTATAAAAAAAAAACAATCTGTCATTTCACCAACTCCAAAAGGATCAGAGTCATGTCTGTTATTCTTATAAACACAGTTTCATAATAGCAGAAATAAAACAAAACTTTGAAAAATGTGTCTAGATCATTAAAACAGATTGATGACATGCGTCACAAAAATATCCCAAAATATTTTGTGCTACATTTTATTTACAAAAGATTTTACTAACTGTTTTTAGCTGTAATATTAGTTTATTTTATTATTATATGCGATTGAAAGTCTATAATTTATTCGTATTTGATCTTGGGAATTTGGTTGGTACCTGCTATTTGTGGAATAAATAAGTAGCTATGAAGGGTTCAATTAAAATAGTTAGTTGTAGATATGACTTTAAGTAGGCTGTCCTGATTTAAGACTTTGGTCAGACAATTTTGCTGGCCGAAATAGAAATAGGACTAAGTTTTTGATGTACCTTTATACAGCTTAGTATTTTAATATTAATATTAAATATACTTTCCTGCTGCATTCATACCTTATGCTACAACTGAGAAAGCTTCAAAATAAAAGCTTCAAAAGCTTTCCCCGTGTTGGTCCGGGCCCCTTTGCAGAATAGACCATCTGCCTTCGTGGCAGCTGGTAAAAGGCGAGCATAGGCTTACCGTCACTAACACCGTGACATCTGACTAGGTGGTAGAGTTTCGCAACAACTCGCCCGGGTTGGTACCACCGCCTTACCTATTCCTGCCGCAATAACGTCATGACGTGTTTCGGTTCGGAGGGTAAGGTAGTCGGTAAACTTACTTTTGCTCGAGGCCTAACATCCCGACCTCAGGTTGGTAACGCACCATTACCACCTTTGGTGTCTCTAGGCGGCGTAAATTTCTTGCCATCAGGAAATACGTCTGCTTGTTTGCCTTCCTATATCATAAAAAAAAAATATTTATACACCATCTGAGTGACTTTTGGAATTATTTTACAAATACCTTATAATATTATAGAAATTTTCAAAAACATGATCTATTACTTTAATAAGATGCAAACGAGTTATTGTTTTAACTGGATCAAAAATTCAAAGGAACAAAAAGTGCTTTATCTAAAATCAAACAAGTTGGTATCAGTATACACGAACCATACATTCTTTTTTACATCTGCACCTGTAGCACCTGAAGATGCTTTCGAATACCACATTAACGTCCATAATCTTTCTGTTAGAACAAAAAATAAATTAGCTGACAGATCTACAGATTTATCTTTAAAACTACGTTATAATCAGTTGTTGCCAATTGATCCATTAAAAAAAAAGCATTTAATGTCATGCATGCAAAAGCATGTCACAAAAACCCTATTCCACCAGTATTACAAACATTTGGTAGCATCTAATGATAAATCTATGATGGTAATTAGGAATAATGACAGCAATGAGGGGTTTATTTTGTTTTGATATTTTTTTTATTTTTGTTGGGCATTTGTAAATTTTCACTTAAAATTTGTAAAAAAGTAAGTTTTTGTTGTCTTTTACAAATTTTTAATTATTTTAAGGAAATTTTGTGAAGATTTATAGTATTGATTCTGCGACTATACATTACCAAAAATAAAAACGTTGAATTGTTTATTTGGTTTTATTCATGTGGCCTATCTGGCCTATAAAGTTAATTGTAGGTTTGTTATTCCTTACAAAAGGAAAAAAAATCTGACATAATTGATATTGATCGTTAACACAAAAGAAACATTAATATTCTTATGTGTTTTTTCCGTTTTGGTCCGGGTGGAATTTTCTACACAACCGGCTTGGACCAACACATGAAAAATTCAAAATCCTAATTTTTTGTTACGTCTTTCTGGTATCATAACTTCAGGACCTTTGGCTACCTGTAAGTCTATAGACAGGAATAAGTTAATTAATTATTATTAATAAACAATTTGGGTAAGATTTCTACCACTTAGTTAAATGAAGTATGTACTTTAATAAGGTATAAGAAACCCCTCTTTTGCTTAAGTAGTCAATGTTCAGTATTTATACCATTTTATCAAATCTTTCCTGTGTACTTGTTTGTCTATTAAATAACATTTTTTAAATGAAATCGTACTTACTCCTCGCCAGCCGTATGGTAAGAATCCCTTATGTTGGGTCCAGTTGGAAGTATCAGCATAGAAAAGTCCAGCTGCCATTATGAATACCCAGATGCTCAGGTTGATGGCATTCAGAACGTTGTTGAAGAACAATGATTTCCTCACACCAGCCACGAGAACGATGGTCATACCGAGGGTAATGGCGAACGCGAGGACATCTGGCGGTTTACCTGTTAAAGATTTGGTTTGATAATTATGTAGAAGGAAAATTTAACACGTTCGTTGCGGGCCTTATTTAAGCCCGATTCATATAATTATTAAACCGTTAGTATAACCATTGTTTAGTTGTCTAAAAGTAATAAGGCCTTGCTCATAGTTACATATAATGCTGTGAGTAATCAATAGACAACGAACGACTGTAGTTAGATTTTTTATTATTCGTACAAAAAACTACCGTTCGTAAGCAAAAACGACTTTTTTCTTGAATTGCGTGAATAGCTGATTTAAACCTGATTCTTATAATCAATTAACATCAAGTTTATGTTGACCTTATAGCCTTTAGTACACTGCAGATTGCAATGGCAGCTTAAACCTTGAAATATTCTAGTCTATGTTCATTAATTAGACGTTAGAGGTTTTTTTTAATAACATTGGAAAGCAAACAACCTAGCCGATTTCTTTATGGTAAAAAATTCACGCCGCTTAGAAACACCAAAGGTAATAATGGTGCGTTGCCAACCTTAGACCGGAATGTTAGGCCTTGAGCAAAAGTAAGTTTACCAATTACATTACTCTCCAAACCGGACTACGTCAACGGCAAGCATTGGAATAGGTAAGGCGGTGGTACCAATCCGGGCGAGTCGCTGCGAAACTTTACCACCTAATATAATGTCGCAGTGTTAGTGACAGTAAGCCTATGCTCGCCTTTATATGCATATCAAATTATGTTACAATCGATTCCACAATTTGGACTCGAAAGAGCAACAGATATACCGTCCTCCGCATTCAAAACATTGTTATGGAAAAACAGAATCAATGCCATTCAGAAAATTATTTTCTTTGCCACCACAAGTGAGCTACCAAAGCAAAACACATCAACGGCAAGCACTGACGTTATGGCGAGAGTAATAAGTGAGGATTTACGAGTCGTTGTGAAACTCTATCACCTAGTCAGGCGATACGTTATTAGTGACGGTAAGAATATGCTCACCGTTTACGAGCTGCCTGGTAGGAAGGTAGGTCGCCTAATATTCATTGGAGTCCAGACTAATATGGGGGATGATAACTATGTTAGTCTCATGTATAAACTATATTACTATAAAATTTTATCTGAATCCTTCCAGTAGTTTTGCATGAAAGAGTAAGAAAAAACCATCTATGTTTAAGAGGATGTTTTTACCGATTCTTACATGATGATGTGTTACAATCATAGATTTAGTAGTTACAATCATGGCATATTGATTTTCTATTTTCGAGTGTAATTTGAAACTTATACATGTCATTATCATTGCTAATAACATTGAAATATGTCAACTACTTATTTCAAAATGGCGCATGAGACTAAGGACTCACGCAGCGGTTTTTACCCGCGCCCGCGGTCGTCGCAGAAATGCAGTTTTATTTCAAAACTCTTTTTTTTTAATGTCTAATATGCTGTTTACTGCGAGGTTTTTACAAATTCACTGGTATTCAAAACTTACGATACCACTAATTTGTGAGGTCACATATCCGTCGGTTGAAATCATCGCTCGCAATTTTGTAGAATTCTACGGGCGACCACTGCCGCGGGAATCGCAACGAGCCGCCGGCGTTGCGGGTGTAAAACGCGTCGTGAAATGTGCTCTTACTTTTTGCATATAAATTATATACCTACTATACATTCTACAGAAACTGCGGGCCCGCAACATCCATGGGCGCGAGTAAAATCGCTCCGTGAGTTCTTAGGCTAAGAAATCTTATAGACAGCTGAAAACATGCCTTCCAACCAAGGATACTTTGGAGGAATATATGTTCGGATTATTAGATATTAAATTTCTATTAAAGCCGCGGTCCAGATTGATGCGAACCAATATTAACAACTAGTGTTTGTAGCCGTCAAGAATCCGTGTAAGATATCTTTTTAGAAAAATAAAATAATACATAATAGTTTGGTAGGATTTCATAGAAAAAGTTTTATTTTTATGAGATAAGATAGATACAGACACACAACACTCCTAATGGTAATAGACCAACCGCGGCTTATGGGACCTTATATTTTATAGGTGATTAGTATTGTTGTGGAACTACGCTATCCTGAGTACCGGAACGTGACAGTACCTCACACTAACATTATGGGCGCAAAAATAGTTAAGTGTTCCCTCTACTTAGGCAAAGCAAGTAGGCATTCTAGTACCAGGAGCTATCTGATGATGGTTTGGTGACGGTTTAATCTACACAGGGGACTTACAGAAGGATATTGCATCTTGTTTTGAAATAAAACCGTGTTTTATCAAATTCGTTTAAGCGTTTTACGGAAAGAAGTATAACATTGGTTTTGACTTTTGAGCGTTGACAGTTTTATATAAAACATTTTTTTAATTAAAATCATGTTATACTTCAGAGTGAAAAAATAATATAATATTAATTCAATTATTCATAAACTTCTACGAGTAAAGTGCGGATCAGGAAGCACAATCAAATAAGCCGCTTAAGTGACAACAGTAAAGCAACATCAAATACCGACGATGAATAATGTAAAATGTACAAACAATATCACAATGAGCAAGCACGTAGAAGCTATTAGAGAAATCTTTGCTTTCATAATGGAAAATGCTTTGATTAATATTTTAGTAGCGATTCTTTGATGAATGCTGTAAATAAGAGCAATAATACTTTCAGGAATTTTAGCTCTTTAGAATTCAGGGCTTGAAATGAATAGTTAAGGCTCATCGATGAAGGTATACCTATTCTATAATGCATAATACCTTACTTTGCATTGCTTGGCATTTACTTTTAGAATCTAGAGCACTAATTGAAACAATTACAGTAGAATTGGCATAAAGAATAACAACTAGTCAATATCCTGCGATTTCGTCAGCGTACAATAATTACCGTTTTCATTAGGGGTGTAAATTATACACAGATGTAGTACTTAGGGCGTAGATTTGGAAAAAAACCTAGCATATTAAATTTAATCAAAATCGGTAATGCGGTTTAGCCGTGAAAGAGTAATAGCCAAATAGACAGACAGGTAGACAGACAGACTTTTACATTTATAATGTGACGAATTATAATTCAATTGTGAAGATTCGAAATTGGACTTTTTATTTATTTTTTTATTTACCTTGCATTGGAAGCAGGATATTGCTGTCAACTCTACCACAGTGTTGGAAAGGGCTTGGATTAGACTAAGAACCAGATAGGAAAAAAAATCATCTAAGGCATCTTAAGAGTGTAATAACTAAGTGTATTCCTGTGCGACCTTATTGCTCTTTTTCAATTTATTGAATATAAAAAAAGTGTCTTCACGCCCATATCCCCGAAGAGGTAGGCAGAGGTACAACCAAGGCACCCACGACTAGCCGAATACACTAAGTCCCACAATGTGATAGGTGGCAAGCCTATCGCCAACCGGGCACATTTCCAATCCCGACCAACATTTTTTTATTAGAAAATTGGAAAAATCCAATTTTTTTGTGTTGGTCGACCCAGGATCTCATGCAGTCAAGTCCAACACCCGGACCGTTATAAAAATTGAATATTAATTATAAAAAGATCACGTAAAAAATAAAAAAGGTCCTGACAGGTATTTCTTTAAAATATGCGACGAGCGTCTATACACCAAAGATTGAAATTCAGATTCAGATTACTTTATTCACGACAGACCGTACAAGTGGTACTTGTGGTTGTGGTAAAAGAAAATGGCGGGCACTTGATCATACGTGAACGCATTAAATATTAATAGCATATAATCCTAAGGTGCTTTTGAAGGCGGATATATATTAAGAACTGACATGGAAAACAGATGACTTTTTTTAAATTTCTGACCCTCCTACTCTCTTAAGTCACGTTCTTCAGAAAATGTAAACATGCACTTATTGGCATCTAAGCCCACCGTATCTTTACATACATACATACCTATCTTTACACCATTTCCCTTTAAGGGTAGGCAGATAGTACTACAGCCTTACTTCCTCGACATTAATTTCTTTTTATGGATACTCTTGACACCGCCCTTGTATCAAACCCAAGCCGTTTAATCTTGAAATATTAACCTAGGTCTCCCCGGGTACCTATGTTCGCTCATATTTACATTGTTTACCAGTTTTATCAATCTTTAATATGCCATTAATATCACATGGCTGAACCACCACTTTATTTCAATCCCACCCTTTCTCTGAACTCACTGTTGCGAATGTGGTCATCGAGCGTGACACACTACAGATTTACTGTACCGCTCTCATTTCGGTCGCGTTTATCCTACTTTAATGATTCAATATTAAATGAAAAGCTGTAATATTACATTTTAATTAGTAGTGTTACGAGTCAATGTAATTAAGAGGTGTCATTTACATAAAATGTGTTTACTCTATCCGAAGTTAAAACAAAATTGGAGTGGGAGTTTGAAATAACAGCCATTAAACCGATATGTTACAATATACCAACAAGTAATTTAAATACTACTATTTTAATTACTGTTTTCGAAATAGTGGTATTAACTTTAGATTTGGTAAAGTTTCTAGCTAAAGGGATGCGTTTATGCAAGAGATCGATCGCTATTTATTTCATCTTTGGTTCATTTCTTACCTACATATTTTTAAAATTAAAAAAAAAACAATAATCATCAACAAAACGTTTCCGCAATGTAGCTAGGAACTAACTCTTCTACATTATGTTTTAAAAAAAATCATCAAAATTGGTCCATTCGTGTTAGAGTTATGATACCAACACACATAGACATGTCGAACTTATAACACCCCTCTTTGTGAGGCTAGGATGTTTCTTTAAAGATGCGCATATTGCCTTATGTAGAAGAATGCAAAATTATTGTAATATACATTCTTTAAATGATTTTTTCATAGCTACAGACATATACTTTACGTACCTGTTAAAGTAAATCATATAGGACTTTTACTTTTTTAGTAACAAGCGATTAAATTTTCGTTCGAATGGTAACGATATTCAGGAGATAATTAGAAAAGTTTAAGGTAATGAGAACTGGTAATTATAGTTAACATCAAATTAAAACAAAAGTGAGCCAATAACTTCTTATACATTATTTAGGAAAAAACACACTAAAGAAATAACTGATAAATAAGTGACCTTCATTAAGATTGTATAATTCTTTTGAACTAGACCAACAGAGTTTAGGTTACTTTTTCCATGGGACATGACTGACAATGAGAATTTGTTAATTAGTCATATGTGATTTTCAATAGTTTAGATAGATGCATTACACTTATTTACATAAGTTAAGCGGAAAGCAAAGCGGACTTTTGAAGTTATACTTCTTTTGGCGCGTTAGGAAAAAAATGATGAGGGTAATTTTTTACGATGCGCGCGCACACCGTCACGAAAAACCGACATGATGAAGTTAGCTATAGATAACATTTTAGGTTTAAAAAGATTTTTATCTTATTACGCCGAAGAAGTATAACTTCTAACGCGTGTACATAAGTACACACACACTTTTTTCTATGTATCTTAAATAGAAATGTTTGAGTTGTCTTACCGAAAATTGTGCCAAATTGGCTGTCCAGATGTCTGGCTATAGCTCCATCGCACAATGAATCGAAGCAAGCACTAAGTGCGCGAGCGCAGGCACTGGTACCAATCTAAATAAAAATATTAAATAATAATTAAATATTCTCTAGAAGTTATAAATACATTATCTTTTCTTATGTTCTATGTTTCAGTTATCATTACGCTAGTATTCACCATTGTCGTTATCCGAATTGGAACTTGTACACATTTTGATCCAGGTCCAGCCTGGCAGCTCATAGAAACAAGCGTAAGTTTGGTAGAGAACTAGACCTACTGCATCTTGTCCGGGTAGGGATTTACCGCCTTACCTGGTTTTATTGCATAGACAGTGTCATGTTCCATTCTGAAGGGCAGGGTAGCTGGTGGAATTACGCGTCAGGAATTACACCCCAGTCATAGGATAGCGATACACTGTGACCGCGTTATTGTTTTCTATTTTATGCATAAAAAAAATTGACATAACGTCTACCTAATTAGTTTTAAGAAAAGAAAAGAAAGTAGCTCCACGCCCATATCCCTAAAGAGTTAGGTAGAGACACAACCAGGGCACTCACGACTAGCCGAAGACACTAAGTTCCACAATGTGATAGGTGGCAAGCCTATCGCAAACTGGGCACATCCAATCACGAGCAACATTTTTTGATTAGAAAATTTGAAAAATCACATTTTCTTTTTGTTGCTCGACCCGTGAATCGAATCCGGGACCTCATGAAGGCAAGTCCAACACCTGGACCGCTAGATCACAGAGGCGAGAAGATAAGTTTGTCGCAAGAACATATATTTAAACTACTGTAAAAAAGTAATATCTAATTTTCTCTTGAGGTGGTAAGTAAGGGATCATCTTTTGCTGTCGAGTAAAAATAGGGGAAACCTCTTAATTTTTATGCCAGCACTGTTACGATCTACAAAAATACAGATTTTAGTAACTGCTTCAAAAAAGTTGTGAAATTTTCTTAGAATAATACTTTTTGGGAAATTTCAATTTGAGACTTTCTATTTTGGCTTGACAAATAAGAACCAATTCTCAATCAGTATAAGCTATCATACATTATTTTTCATTTGTTTCATATTCAAGTGTTAAAAATATTTGAAATAATAACCTCCTTTTTAAGTCTGAACAATATGAAAATTTATTTTACTGGAAAATTTAATCATTTTACTAACGGATATGTCGGAAGTTACTCACTCTGAGAAGAAACCAGGACATTTATTTTAATTGGTTGATCTAACCTTCGCCGTGCTTTACCTTAATAAATAAATCCCTCTTCAAGCAGAGGTGGTGCAAACTTCCTAACCAACCAACGTAATAGAGTCAACATTGTAAAAAAGCCTCTGCAGACCTAAATCCAATTTTTCAATAATATATTGCTTGCAAAATTATGAACTACTAGCTATTAGTGGAAAGGAATTTTTTTCGTGATAAAAACTAGTCTATTTGTTAATTCAAGTTACGTTAAGTTGTGTGTGCCAAATTTCATAAAAATCAGCATCAATCAGTTTAGCACTTTTTGCGTGAAGAAGTAACAAACAAACATACAAACTTTCACGTTTATAATATTAATAGGACAACCATCCAAAATGTGAATTTACGAACTGTACTAATAAAAACTTTGCTTCACGCTCGAACAATTTATAAATTAGTTACACAATAAATCCAATAAATTCGTTAGCATATTATATCTAACAAGCTACTGAATGTCCAATTAAATGTTTTTATGTGTATTGCATGCATATTATAATTATACTTGTAGGAGTAAATGCGGTGGTTTGCCCTGCCATTTCAGCTATAACAGAAAGGAGAATTACTTCAAAAACATTTGATAACGACTTCACACAATTTGCATATTGGTTTCCAGAAATTTCGACACTAGATGTACTTTACGTGATCTGCGTAACAAGATAAAGTAAGGACTGGTATCGGTAGCATGAACACCAAGCAAACAAATTTATTCAAATGTGATTATCCAACTCAAAAGTTGATGTTCAATATTTTTGTGAGCCTAATAAATATGAAATAGGCGTAACTTTTCATACTGGATTATACTAAACAAGCTTTTATCAAAGGCTTTGCCCGGTCATCAAATTTTACAAATTTTATACGTACTAGTCGGTTAATTGACTAATTGAAACGATATTGTAACGTCTATTTATCGTTTTAATTAGTCAACTAACCGACTTAAAGTTGTAAGAAATTGTGTAGTTTCTTTTCGAATAGTAGGTACTAAATTATGGTTTAGACACGAGGAATTGGATTTTTTTTTATATTTTTTTATCACTGTTTTATTTTTGACATGTCGAATTTGGTAAAACGTCAGGTTTTCGTTTCCATGTGATAATAATTTATCACCCACCATCCTGAGAGTAAAAAGCATTATTGTTTTACAACTTAAAGTCGTGAATAGACGGTACAGTAAAAATCATTGTAATAAAATATATGTATAATAAAAAATAAATAATTTTAAAGTCTAATTAAAATGGTGAAGTGGCGTGTCCCGAACCAACATTTTCCGTTTGTGGTATTTTTAAATTTCACTCGATATGTACCGTAATTATATGTGTTATTCTGATATTAAATAACATTATTGTGAAGTTATTTTAAAATGAAAGAATAACAAACATCCATCCATACATCCTCACAAACTTTCAAATTTATAAAATTATAATACTAGTAGAGGTTTGCCCGTGGCGGTGTCTGGATACCAATTCATTTTCATTTGCATTTCAAAAGGTTTCATCTGAACCCGTTCAACCCGTGGGATATTGCCCACGAGTATTATTATTTGTATATTATATTGTGTAGATATTCAGTTATTTATAAGTTGTATGGGAACCCATATGATAACAGGATACAAAGTAGTAGTATTATATTGCCTACTATTCGTTTCCACAACTATATATTAATACGTGATGCCAAAATATTGGACCACTTTTTACGAAAATTTGGCGGACGCAGCAGCATAAAATTTGGCACACTTATAGCTCATGTGTAGGAGAAGTGCAGAACGTTAGTATTTTCAATAATAATGCTTATAAAGTACATTAAATCAATAAATAAAACATTACCACACTACTATGCATTTGACACACACAAACAAATTTATTGATGATAGCGATAAAAGATCACAGATGGCGTACTAAAAAGATTGGAAACAAAGTAAAGTTGGTCTTGAGAAATGAAAATGGCGTTCTTATCTACAATATATTAAAATTAATTATGGTCGAATTTCGACCAATGGGCGACCTCTAGTATATTTAATTACTTATGTGTTTCTCCCTCGTGGCAACAATTTAAACGAAATTTGGAAATTAGGGCATATAAATTACACATAACCGTGTTTTGGCACCGCGTCGTAAAATCGTTCAAGATGTTTCTTTCTCACGGACCATCCTGTGAAACTTATTACTTATTTGATATCAAAAGATATTACTCTGTTTTAAATAAAGTAATAAATAGAGCCGCGCTGTTACAGTTGGCAGAGACGCTACTGCCGATTCTAGCGGCGCGACGCCGCAACGCGGTTTTGTGATTCGGCCTATTAACAAAAACATTTAATAACATTTTGTAGGTGCGTGAGAAGTTATACTTGATTATGACATTTTTCAAAAATATAAAAAATCTATAACAAAATGTATATAAATCGCACTTGTATGGAACTAAAACACGTGCGTGAAACTAGTTACATGTTTCTAAAACAGGCAACTTCATGATGTTACTTTTGTGTGACAGATGCGCGCACATCTTCAAATTTCACTCTCATCATTTTTTGATAGCGTGCCTAAGGAAGTATAACTTCCAAAAATGTTGTCGTTTACTAGCACGCTTCAAAATCAAAAAAATATTTTAATGTTTGATTTATGAACATTTGCTCACCTATGCACTATTTTCATTGAGTGCGATTAAAGGGTTGAGTTACACATACATCTTTTACGCCGAGTTCCTTTTAATGTAGGCAAGGAGCATTGAGTGTTAAATGCCAGAACTGCCTAGCTTCCTTCACATTCACTACTCTTTTTGTACAAACTCGGTGGTCTCAGCGACTCTTGACACCAACTTAGGATAAAACTAGAGCGAGGTTAAACTTAATTAGAGTTAGTTATAAAAATGAGAAATTACACAAGTGTCACTGGTTAAATAAAAAAACTATAGATTAAATATCGCAAACAAAGCCGCGGGCTTAAGTAAAGACTTCATTAAGATGAAAAGAGGCAAAAAGCTCTCTAACAATAAATAAGCTTTGAAGTAACTTTTGTCAAGTTAACAAATCGAACATAATATTTTATCAGACTTTTAATTAAACGTTGAACTGAACTTTTACTCGTTTAAAAGAGACAACTTTTCGTATTTAAGTAGGTTTTCTTGTTTGGACTATTACTCTTGTAAAGATCAAATGTTGGCCTGCTACTTTTATTTTTTTCATCAGTTTTCTATTGGGTATCTGAAATATATACACACAAATCTTCACTCTTCAGGTCAAGTGTTTTACGCGGCAGGCAGAGAGTAACCAAATGTCATTTTCGCCACATTCATTACTCATTTTATACCATCACGCCAGGTTTTAAAAAATGTTGACATAGGTTGGATAAAAACCGAGCAGATTGATCGTGAAATGTCTTTCTAAGTCTCCCCATCCCCTACATCCATCTACACTAGCATTTTATATCTGTTTCGTCAATCAATTATGTATCATTCTTTTTTTTATGATAATGGAAGGCAAACAAGCAGATGGATTACTTGATGGTAAGAAATTCAGGGTGGTAATAGTGAGTTGCCAACCTGTGTCTGGGAAGTTAGGCCTCAAGCAAAAGTAAGTTTAATGGCTACCTTCCCCTCCAAACCGGTACACGTTAACGGCAAGCATTTGACGTTATAGTGGCAGGAATAGGTAGGGCGGAGATTAAAATCCGGGCGAGACGCTGCGAAACTCTACCACCTTGTAGGATGTTACGGATTTAGTGACGATAAGGCTATGCTCGCCTTTTACGAGCTGCCGGGCAGGAAGGCAGATGGTCTATTCTGCAAAGGAGCCTGGAACAACTCGGGGGGAAACACATGACCGAATCAACAGAGCATGCCCTTACTCATTATTTCACCTCTACTTTCTTACAATCTCACTGTTTATTATGTAACTATAGTCAATAGGTGTCTTGTGACTAAATTACGAAAGGTAATAACATCTTATATATATGTATAAGATGTTATTACCTTTTGTATTATAGTCACAATTTATGCGCACTGAAAACAAAAACCAATTCAAATTACGTTATCAGCTATGTCGTGATTCGATAATCCTTCTTTAATAAGTAGCTAATGATTCCAAAATGTTTCTATTACGTGTTGGAACAGTTTGTACGGATAAAACCGTTCTTTTCCCATTTTTCTTGCAAAACTATCACAGGTTTTCGTTTCATAAAAAGCTTCTCCTGACAATAATTAGCACAACTTAAAATAACTAGCATAATTGGTCTGTCCGTTCAGACATAATGAGTTGACCACGCTAATTGGTTAAATAGTAACATAAAAATTAATGCCATTTACATACATATAAAACATATATACATACACACTTACATGTATATATTTCAAAAACTACTAGTCACATTTCATTAAATTTGTATTGTTACGTACGAATTTGACCTAAAGATCATGAGTGACCTACCTTCATGAAAGAACCATTGCTATCTATCAATTTTCATTGCTCTAGTTTTTTCGTAACAAGTGTACAAAAAAAACATCCAATCTATTATAATATTAATTACGTCGCTTTAGAGCTGGTTAAAATCGAAATACCAGAATCCTTGAGATGTAAGAAAATGTGGATGTTTCTTAAGGCCCCATACTTAGTCAGCCAGAAGAGCCAATTAGCGCACTCCCCCGTCCCATGATTACTATGAAATATTGCGATCTATGTTTTAAGCGCCAAATCACTATTTTTGACTTTTGTATTTTTATGTATGTAGTAATTTGAAAAAAAATATAAAAACTGAAAAAGTTATCTTTTAGGTAAAATACTTATCTATGTTTATGTTAAATCTGGTGTCGATATTTTCATAATTGAAGTAGAGAGATGGGTTTTGCTTTCAAAAAAGGGTTAACTTTTTGATTTTTTCCTATCGAGCAAAGTGAAATGAATCGTGTTTTGGAAACACTAGTCTTATATAGCATGTTAATGTTAATCTTGTATATTTTTGTCGCCAAGATCCATAATTGCTTTGTATGAAAAAAACAGTATATTGCTGACGTATTTTAGCATACATGGCCCCTTAAGCTTCTGAGAAAGTTTAGTCATTACTTGTAGCAGTTATGAGGAGAGACACTAATTCTGTCACTTAATGATGATGCAGTTGGAAAACAAACTACAATTAAAATGATAGCTTACTTGAATCTTACTTTTGATCGCCTCTGTGGTCTAGCGGTCCGGGTGTTGGACTTGACTGCATGAGGTCCCGGGTTCGAATCCCAGGTCGACCAACAAAAAGAAAATTGGATTTTTCCAATTTTCTAATAAAAAAATGTTGGTCGGGATTGGAAATGTGCCCGGTTGGCGATAGGCTTGCCACCTATCACATTGTGGGACTTAGTGTCTTCGGCTAGTCGTGGGTGCCTTGGTTGTACCTCTGCCTACCTCTTCGGGGATATGGGCGTGAAGATACTTTTGCTTACTTGAAATGAAATGAAAATTAAGGTTTTGACAAACACTGTCCACTGAAAAATGCAAAAATTGTTCTGTATAAAAGATATGTTATTTTGTTACAAATGGGAATAACTATGAATATTATTTTTTTCTGCGCAAGAACTTTTGTCCTGTCAATAATTCGACCTCCTAGTTGATCGAGTGGCTAGCGTACACGCCTAACTATATCGACCAACCGCGAGGTTCAGGTTCGATTCCCGACGCGTCAGGCATTTGTGTAACAAACATTTAGATGTCTGCATTTCCGGATCTGGATATTTACTAAAATTATTCAGGTATCTATTTAAGTGTTTCTCGTATTAGTACCGCTGACTAACATCGATATAACACAAGCATATAATTTGCTTAATTTGGGGTTACATTCAATTCGTTTAACTTGTCCAGGAATATTTATTATTTATTTATTTGATACAATAATAATAATTAGAACTCGTGAAATGGGGATTCATTTTCACACTAGCCGACTAGCCGATCTGTCGAGCTCCGTATTGTTTGACAGCAATAGATACTTACAGTTTGTGTGGAAAGAAAGCATTGTTTTTCCCATGTTCCCTACTATTTTTCCGGTTTTTCTTTTTATATAGTCCTTCTCCGAACAATAACCAATACAACAAAAAAATTAGCAAAAAAGATCAATCCGTTCAAACGTGATGTGACGACCACGCGAAATGAGGATTGATTTTTATTAATGTAAGTTAAAGGTTTATTATGTTTAATTTTAACTCTTGTTCATTTAATTTATAGCATTCATAATAAAAAAAAACACTTGTTTATATATAACTAGTAGTCGCCCGTTGGTCGAAATTCGAACATAATAAATTTTAATATCTTGTTGATAAGAACGCCATCTTCATTTCTCAAGACCAACTACTTTGTTTCCAAACTGTATGATGCGCCATTTGTGATTTTTTATCGCTGTCATCAATATATTTGTTTGTGTGTGTCAAATGCATGATAGTGTGGGTAATGTTCTATTTATTGATTTAATGTACTTCATAAGCATTATTATTGAAAAATATTAGCGTTCTGCACTTCTCCTACACATAAACTATAAGTGTGCAAAATATATGGTAAAAAGGGGTCCAAAAATTTGGCATCACGTATTAATTAAGAAAACGACATATGTAACATTGGGAAGCCACATAGATGAAATTTCAAATTTGGATAAGTTTTAGGATTGGTAGGTATGCATTTCGAATTAAAAAAATAATCATATATGGAACACCCTACACACAAGTAAACAATAAATACATACGCATACAAATAAAAATTATTTATACCTAAAAAAGGTGAAAGCAAAGAGATTATGTTAAGTAGTAGCTGCTCTGGCTTGGCTTGGCTCGCAGCTCCACTCGTTTAGTTTTTATGGAAAAAAATAGTGTTATTTTTCTAGGTTCCTCGCTGTTGCATGATATCAAATGATCCTGTATCCTTCTCCTAGTTCTAAGCTTCCTCTCTGTCAATTTTCAGCCGAATCTGTTTAGCCGTTCTTGAGTTTTAAATAGTGAAACTAACACAACTTTACTTTTTGTGTGTGTTCAAGGGAATTCGAGAATGGTTTAGATTCACAATTTTGTCTCCTGGAAAATGTTTTTATAATTAATTTTTAATGATAAGTAGTTGTTGATTTTGGAATGTTTCACATCGGATCCGACAAACTGCGCTACTGTCGAAGCATTAATGTCAAGCGATACGATGTTTGCTGAGTCAGCTATTATATATAAATCAATGCCACTTTTCGTTGTAATTTTATAACTTAAAAACGGGCTCACCTATCCAAACCAAATGTTTAGGCTTTGTTCGGACTACTTAGTAGATAGTTTATGTGAAGTTTGCATAAAATCGGTGTAGCGGTTCTTCATTTATCACATTTTTTGTAACAATGAATTCAATAAACGGCGGATCATTTTGTTAGTGGACATTTCTCAGTCGAATTGAAACTTTTTTCATATGGGGATTGTCCTGTTATGTTGAAACTTTTTTCAGTTGTGTTGTTGTATATTATAATGAATGCGGTTTGCGGAATTGCACTATTAATGGCAAAGCACTTTCTACGGCTGCTTAAGTGTTTGCACATTGCTTAAATAGCATTAGATTTTTAGTATTCGTCGTTAAGTTATAACGATCTTTTGATCCCAATTAGCCTTTCACTTTACTATTAATCCCTCTAATGGATGTAAAGTACTTAAGTGTAAAGTTAGTAAATTAAAAATATTTTAAAAATTTGTGGAATTGGAAATTGAAAAAATGATTTTTATTGAAATTTTGCTTTTTATTGGACTGTCCCGGCGAACTTCATTCTACCCTCTTAGTATTGATTGGGATAAATTTAATTTTGTTTTACTTGGTTTCCTGGCAGTTTATAAAAAATGTTTTATCCTTTAAATCCCTGGACTTCCACAAATAATTCAAAATTAAATTAAGCTAAAAAATGAAACACTTTCGGCGATTTATTTTAGAATTTTGTAGCCAAAGGGCAAAAAACCGAACCCTTACAGATTCGTCGTACACTGTTACTTGGTAAGGAGATGTATTCTGAGAAACGCATTAAGATTTTCACACAAAAATAGAAAAAACTCGTTGTGTTTTGTAGGTTAGAACTGAAACTCAAAAATTTTTTTATCAAGTCTATATGTTTGAGATCTGGGTATCTGAGTATCTATGGATAGGTCTTCAAAAATGATATTGAGGCATATAATATACTTTAGCGTGGGATGCCCGACGGGGGCAGGCATTTGTGTGATGAACATTTAGATGTCTGCATTTGCAATAAAACTAGGAGATGAATATCCAATATAAGATACTATATAGTCTATAATGTTCTTTTTTAAAAGATTTTCACACACATATGTTTAAACACTTAGTTTTAACAAACGCATTTAATAATGAACGTACATGATCTTACACATACATACAAACGCACCCTCACACAACAACTCACACATACAAACACAAATACACACACACGCACACACACACACACACATATATTTTTTTATTGATAATTTGTTTTTATTCTAATATTGTACTAAAGGAAACGTATTTTGAATGTATCATATATGTATAAATATTTACCTGTTCCTGGAGATGGGTGTTAGTAACTGCGACACAGTCGTATGAGTATGGCGGTTGCTATCGTACTGCTATCATTTGTAAGTTTGTACCGTTTCAAATAAAGCTTTATTTAATTTTTTATTTTTTTTATTTTATTTCCGGATCATGTGTTTATTAAATCGCCTGTGTGGTATAGCGGTTCAGTTGTTGGACTTGACTGCATGAGGTCCCGGGTTCGAATCCCGGGTCGGGCAACAAAAGAAAATTGGGTTTTTCCAATTTTCTAATAAAAAAAAATGTTGCTCGGGATAGGATATGTGCCCGGTTGGCGATAGGCTTGCCACCTATCACATTGTGGGACTTAGTATCTTCGGCTAGTCGTGGGTGCCCTGTTTGTGCCTCTGCCTACCTCTTCGGGGATATGGAATGAAGATACTTTTACTTTTAAAAGTATTTCTATATATTAGAATCGTTGACTAACATATATAATACAAGCATGTACTTTGCTTACTTTGGGGTTCAATTAGTGTAACTTGTGCAGGGATATTTATTTATTTATTGTGGCGACAAGAACAAGTAAGGCGATGGATAACCACTCGACTCTACCACTAGTGGTTTTGTTGGTCATATCTTGCTCGCCTCCTACGAGCTTCCAGGCAAGCAGCACGTAGGAGGTGGTAAGATCGTCTATTCCACACATAGGACCTAGACCAATAAGGGAAAAGCTACTGCAGATAATGCTAACGATACGACAGAGATATCGTCGGTCACAATGTTGTATTCAGAATGAACAGTAGCATTAACACGGTCTACGTTTTGTGTCGATAATCAACGGTATAAGAAGAGATATTCACTCCACATTACAAGTACACTTAAGAGGCATACCTTTAAAAGAGTCTTACATCGGGGTTCATACTTGCTAGTTGGCAGTCGGCTATTTACAAGCACGCTAGCCACGTTGCTAGTATTTATCGTGTATTTCTTAATACCAAGATATTTGTCTGTTTCTTGTCATTCAATAACAGAAAAAAAAAATAACAAGAAACAATTAGAATATTAAACTGGAAGGTAAAAACGAGTTCTGATAACCATATATGACGTCAGATCGTCTTTTGTGTATAAACGATGCTCAGGGCTTTATGAGCCTTGTACTTTATTTTTTCAATTTTTATTGATATCTACTACTACTACTTTAAAAGTCAGTCAGTAATTCGCCCAGCTCAATATGAGTCATTACTATAAGTTTTACGATTCAAGTTTCCTTGCCTTTAGTTCGTGGGTGAATCTTCTGCATTTTAGTACTAGTATTTAATCTGTGGCATAAGTGATGCCGACTACATAGCCACCACCAGCGATGGTGCGAATAAAAGCATTAGGTAGGTATAGCAGAAGATCCGCATTTACATCGACCTACACTGAGCTGATAATATAATAAACCATATTTTATAATAAATTGAGTATATTAGAATCTTACTAAAAAAGGATTGCCTAAAAAATCCTAAACGAATTATTTTTGTTTTTTTTTTCATATCAAACTATTTGCCTTTGTGGTATATTGTTTTACTATCAAGTGAAAGAGCTGTTAACCCGTTTTTACATGGCAACCCCTTTAAATAACAAGCAACCCAACTTCTACATATTTTATACTTTAGGTTCTTAAAATTTTCCTATTATCTCAATATTGCAACAATAGATAAAAATACGTTTTTTTTAAATATAAAACATTGTGTCCAGTTTTTTTAGGCAACACATTGCCAGCAACACAGCAGAGTGCTCAGCCCGAAACATCATTATTTAGATAGATTGGACTGTTTCCTACAACGCCAGCAACAAGGACTGTCTCCCGGGAGACCGTGCCTCGACTTGGTGCTGCGTTCTGGTTACTGGGTGGACTTGATGGAGGAATAGTGGCGGCTCGTTGCTCGGCGTTAGGAGCAAGAGAGGTCTTCATCGCCAAAACCGGGATGCGTTGCTTGGATTGGAAGGAAGGCTCGCGTTTGCTGCGGTTATTAAGTCCGGTGGATCCGATAGGACGTGACGGGGTCTCCTTAGTTTGGCGGGCGCGCTTACGGCCGGTGTGTAGTTACACGCGTTTTCTAACACCGGGTTAGGGTGGGCAGCGGTTATTTCAAAGTAACGTTTCAATAGCTCTTTGAAATGATGCGCTATTGTGGGCAAACCTAGGTCGCGATGTAGGTCCTCGTTGCGTACGTACTACGGACTACCGGTGGTAGTACACATGAACCTATTTTGGATTACTTGTAGCTTTTCAAAATGGGACGGGTACTTATGTGACAAAACTACACCAGCGTAAGCTAAGATAGGCCTAACACACGTTTTGTAAAGTGTCACTTTGTTACGAAGTGCGTTTTACTGTTTTTATTAACTAGATAAGAGAGACGGCTAAGTACGAACTTAGCTCTGTTAGTGAAATGTGATATGTGCGGTTTGAACTACATTCTAGAATTAGCCCTAGGCAATTTGTTGATTTTTCCCAGGGAATTATTCTATCGAACATTTTGATGGTTGCCTACGTTCGTGAACGTCGTTGCATCAGCACGACCGCAAGCCACAATTCAAGGCAATCCAATCATTCAATTTAATGTCATCCATATTTTGGCGGTACCACAATACAAACGCAACTATGTAATATAAACCACTGCTTGACCCCACTTTATCGCTGCGATGTTGTGTGTTTGTCGTATGTGCGAGTCAATGGTTTTTGTTTAAGCTTTTATTCAATTTGTAACGTGTGTATGTTTATATGAATCTTGCAAGTTCAATTTGTTTACAGGTTATCGATTGAACAAAAATTTTGCTTGTGTAAATTGAATGACAATACAAAATTATTATGACACTCCTCGTATGAGCGCCTCGTTGGACAAGTGGTTAGCGTAGGTACACACCTAACTCCATCGACAACCACGAGGCTCGAGTTTGATTTCCTTTCCGTTCCAAATTTGTGTGATGAAGTGTTTGCATTTCTGGGACTTAGTGATTATTTAATTTGTTCTGGGATATATTTCTATGTATTAGTATAGTTGAAAAAAACGAAGCGGATGATGGTACCAAAAGATGGGTTGGAACTCCTAGTATTCCTAACATTATCCTATCGTGTGTAAGTTTATTTGTCTATCACACTCACACATAAACACACACACACACACACACATACGAGGCCGAATAGACACGGCAAGACACTTATTTTCAATAAAAATATATTGAGGAAAGGGGTTGTATTGTAAAAATGCCGCCAAATAAACGTGAAACAGACGTAAAGTGTAACGGAGTATTTGGCTAATCTCATCACGAGCCCGTAATTGAATACCCATCGACAAGATTGAATACTGCGTTAGCTAGAATCTAATTCGTATTCACGTGTAGTAATTGATCCTCGTCTGGTTGTTAGTATGGACATGCGTAATTAGTTACATGGCTTGAGTAACCTTTTAACGCTGATATTGCATTTCCTACTGCATGATTGAAATTTCTCCATTATTGTGGTTAAGCCTGCTTCACACTACGACATTATTCAAAGTATAGACATTTGAGCCGAGTGTCTGTAAGTGAGTGCCGTTGTTTTAAATTATAACGCTACGTCTTCACAATGGGCCATGATGGTTCATGACAGACGGTTCACGATTGTGTAGAGGGCGTATTCGCCTGTGAGCGGCCATGATGGATTGTAATCGAGCGTAATCGCCGCTGTGTCGGTTTTTCGGACAATCATCGAAGGAAATTCGGGCCATGATCGAGGGCGTGTCCACACGATCGTCGATATTTGTCAGTAGTGTAATATTGGGGCTCTTGTATTTAAACTTTTTAATATCCTGGATTTCTTATACATATGTTTAGAATATCACATACAACAAATATTACATTTATCACTATGTCTATATTTTTAAAAGGGTGAAGTAGACGTTTTCAACAAAAACTAGTGAGTAGTGTAGTTTTTTCAGTCAACTCAGTATTATTTACTTGATCTAAATTGTTAGTAGGTTAACATTTATTTGGCGTTTTTTTTTACAGATAAATCCAACAACAATTTGCTCGGCTCGAAACTCTTAAACACTAACCTTGTAAATCCGTGAAAATAGATTCGCGGTCAGACTAATTAATTCTCTCGGGCCAATTATGATACAAAAATGGCTTAGGACTTTTTTCTTGACTTTTTAAATAATAAAATGTTTTTAAATCCGTTAAAAATATATGTACAGGAATAGAATCTGCAGCTTTCTCCTTTTTGTAGTCGGTTAAAAACTGATGTAAGCTAGTCGAGCCGAAACATATTGGAATATAATAGGATTGATAGGCCATGTACGTTACAGTTAAGGGTTTCGGCTTTATGTGTGTTATGATTATGAACAAAATATTATTATAAAACATTTAAACAATGTAATGTATTCATATATAAAACTTTGAATAAAATACAGTTGTTAACGACTTGTACTTATTAAAATTATATAGTATGAATTTACCATTACATCTTGAGTGTTGCAATCAGCGTTAGATCGTTAGTCAGGCAGCCTACATTAGACATTAATAGAATATTCATCTTGAAAATAAGTAGCGATTACGTCATATTGTAGTTTATAATTTGTAACAATATTTTACAAAATTTTAAGTTACAACACAATAAGGAAAAAATTGAAAAAGGTCAAAAGACACTAAAAAACATTCAATCGTTTGCAATTTTAAAAACTTAAATAGTATTATAACTTTTTTAAATCTTGTGTCATAACTGATAAGTAAACTTAAAGTTCGTCGATAGCTACTAACGCGACCAAGAGCCGTCTTTTAAGTATATAACAGTTGCACCCAGATTTAGGATGTGTGCTTAGAGTTAAAGTAACGGTACGACTTGTGCTTACTGAAATTTTATAGTAAAAATTTACCATTCCATCTTGAGTATTGCAATTAGCGTTAGATCGTTAGTCAGGCAGCCTACATTAGACATTTATAGATTATTCATGTTGAAAATAAGTAGCAATTACGTCATATTGTAGTTTATAATTTGTAACAATATTTCACAAAACTTTAAGATACAAAACAATAAGGAAAGAATGGAAAAAGGTCAAAAGACACTAACAACATTTAATTGTTTGCAATTTTAAAAACTTAAACAGTGTTATAACTTTATCAATCTTGCTTCATAACTTATAAGTAAACTTAAAGTTCGTCGATACCTACTAATGCGACCAATAGCCGTCTTTTAAGTATATAACAGTTGCACCTATATTTTGGATGTGTGCTTAGAGTTAAAGTAACGGTTACTTCTTTCAAGATGTTTCAAGCGCAATCATAGGCGGCCTTCATTCAATTCATAACTCACATTCAGTAAATGATATCAGTACATTACTTAAAATATCACCGTTTTCAAAGTCTGAAGTCTCATAAAACCGAACTGCGAAGCGAAGCAAATAAGTGATGCAACAGCTCCAACATTACCCTACTGAAAATCGCTACTAAATTTAAATAGCTCGAGACATCCGTCTCGTACGGCTGCCAATGCACAAATGAGTAATGCTCGATTGTGTGGACGGTAGCGCAGTCATAGAGGAGATCATCACACATTCTATAACGGGTCATCATGGACCATTGTGAAGAGGCGGTGTAATATTTGACATAATTTCAAATTTAAAATCAAGTTCATGTTCATACTATGAACTGTACATCATATTCTTTTTTTGATAAAACAGTTAATAAGCCTAGCTCCTGATGATATGTGACAGTATAGACTTATATATACCTATAACAGGTGCGTCGAAATTTTATGGCCTAGGTACCTTATGTGCCCTAACCAGAAAACGACAATATCCAACACTGTCATGTTCATGGCACGATGATCGGTAATAGTAGGTCTAGACGATTGTAAACATTGGTTTGAATTTCTGTCTGGAACGTATATTTAATTTAAATTTAATAATAAACGGAAGATGGAAACAAAGTTTCTTCTAGGATTAACTTTAATGGAATTCATGTTTACAGCTATCTCGAACATATTTAAGGCGACAAGACGTCTATAAAATAATTATCAAATGGCGACGTGGTAAATGGGAGTCGGCTTTTCGCATAAATTATGGTAATTTAATCTTGCGAATAAACGCACGACTCTCCTGATAGTTAAATACTAAACATACATAAGAAGATATTGCCACCTTATCATAACATTCATACGTGAAGCAAAAACTTTGGAGAAATATGAAATTTGGCATAGTTTATGTGTAGGAGAAGAACAGAATGTTAATATATTTCAATAATAATGCTTCTAAAGTGCACTAAATCAATAAATATTTTTATTACACATACTACCACGCAATTGGCACACACAATGATCACAGATGGCGCGCAACCTATATTCATAATGTTTGGAAACAAAGTAGTTGGTCTTGATAAATGAAGATGGTGTTTTTATCAAAAAGATAATTGACATTATATTTATATTTTAATAGTTTATATTGAATACCTACAGTTAAAATACATATACTATGTTTGATTTTCGACCCCTGGGCGACTACTAGTAAAGATAAATATAACAGAATAAATTTTATTTTATTAGGTACTGCTTTATTGGGTTACGTAAAAAGAGATAATATTTTAAGACTAAAATAATGTTTGCCCAGTGAAGGATATGTTTTTAAGAGAGTATTTTGAACTCATCTCTGCCATAATTGATATGCAAATGACTCGAACAAATGATATGTACTAAGACTAATAAGATATTGTAAATAATATAAGTGAAAGTTTCTTCACTCCCGTACGCCCGACGAGCTAGGCAGAGTTACAACTAGGACACCCAATACTAGTGCCAAGTCCCACTATTATAATGTTGGCATATATAAATCAATATTTTTAGTTATAGTTATATTATTCCTAGAATTCCTAATCCAATTTGTATGTTATGGAACAGTCTATGTGATTAGAAAATATTAACAGTGAAATTCTATTCAGATGTTGTAGTATTCAGTGTGAACTACGAGTATGAATAGTACTATTTTATATTGGGGCAGGTATGATTTAGTAATTGAAAGTTCAAATATATTTTACCCAGGCATAGTCAGTTCCAAACGCTCAGCAAATACGATAATTGACCCGAAGTAGTTATTAAGTTAGTGCCAAATTTTAAATATTAACATAATGTGATTATTTACGCAAAAAAGGCAGTTCATGATAAAAGGCGGGCCAGCGTCGAGTTCATCCAGAGATGTCGAACCTGGTTTATGAATGAGATGTGACGCAGTATTCTCATTTCGTTTTAAATATAATTGGTTAGCTTACAATAATATGATAACATTACAATTATCTTTAGCTGCCACGTCGTGTTCTTAAACAATCTGACTTATCTTATGTTGATTTTTTTCATAGTTACCAAGTTTTCGTGATTATCGAGTGAATATTTTTTCGCTTAAGTATAATAGCAGATATTGTGTATAGGAAAACCGAAGCATATTTATAAAAAATTGCCTAATTGCTGTAATCAAACCTTAAATGTATGAAACCATGAATTTCATCGATTAGCCCTGTTTGGCACTCAAATATCAAAAGTCGTTTATAACCGACTCCAGAAAAGGAGGTGGTTCTCAATTCAACTAATTTTACTTTTTTTCGTATGATTGTTAGTCGATTATTCAGTCAATAAGTCTTTTTAGGAAGACAAGTCATGATTTCGAGGTATACCCTATTAATTTTATCAAGATCGGACTACTTCATTTTAAGTTACCCTTAATAATTATTTCATTTTTGTCAATGTCCAAATAGACAAATCATGGATAAAGTCATAAAAAAAGTATCTTCACGTCCATATCCCTAAAGAGGTTGGCAGAGGCACAACTAGCCTACTCAGCGAAAATTCACGACTATCCGAAGACACTAAGTTTCACAATATGATAGGTGGCAAGCCCATCGCCAACCGGGAAACCTAATGCTTTTTATTAGATTATTGGAAAAAAAATATTTTTGTTCCTCGACCTGGGAATCGAACCCAGAAGCTCATGCAGTCAAGTCCAATATCTGGACCGCTTGATCACAGAGGCAAAAATGTATAACAATAACTACTAGTAGGATATTAATAAAATTGATGTGGAACAATATCAGTATCACTTGCCCTCATTAAAAAAAAGAATTATCAAATTGCGACATGATACCTTATGAAATAAAGTTGAAATTTGCAGTTTTAATCTGCTTGAGGCCCCATACTTAGTCAGCCAGAAGAGCCAATCAGCGCACTCCCCCGTTCCATGATTACTATGAAACATTGCGCTCTAAAGTAAATGTCTTAAGCGCCAAATCTCTATTTTTGACACTATAAAAGCAATTTGAAAATAAATATAAAAACTGAAACAGTTATCTTTTAGGTATAATACTTATCTATGTTTATGTTAAATCTGGTGTCTATATTTTCATAGTTGAAGTAGACAATTGAGTTTTGCTTTCAAAAAAGGGTTAACATTTTAATTTTTTTCTATCAAGCAAAGTGAAATGATTCGTGTTTTCGAAACACTAGTCTTGTAAAGCATATTAATGTTAATCTTGTGTATTTTTTTCGCCAAGATCCATAATTGCTTTGTATGAAAAAAACAGTATAATGCTGACGTATTTTAGGATACATGGCCCCTTAACCATATTTTTGCGTTTGAAACATACATACCAACGGCTAGTTAATGTTTTATGACTCTAGAAGGCACAGCGAGTGTCGATGGGAAATCTAATTTATGAAAGTGACGACGGATAACTTTTACGGTCGTGGTATATCATCTACTTAGTCTGAGTTTTATCTTAGCTTTGAAGAAAATTTATATTTTAAAGCAAGGAGAAAGAGTACTCCTAGCTAAGCTTCTAGTTGTCAACACACCAATGTTAACTTTGGTGCCTTTAGGCGATAAATAAGATAAAAATTTACGTGCTTTATGAAGTCAACTAGTCCTATTAATATTGTAAATGCGAAAGTTTCCTACTCCTTCACGCAAAACTGCTGAACCGATTTCCAAGAAATTTGGCACAAACATAAAGAGTAACTTGGATGTTAATCCAAGTTACTCTTTATGTTGTGTATAGGATAGTTTTTATCACAAAAAAATGTTTCTGTGGGACCATTAACCATACGGGCAACAGCCAGTTAACTATAAAAATAATTGAGTTACACTAAGGAATTGAGAATCAGTGTCCCGGAATCTTTGTGAAAATAGCCTTAATATAGATAGATGGGATCAACCGGATTGTTATACAAGCCAATTGGAAAAACGTTCATGCCGTAAACCAATCTATTTATACGACAATTAACGCACACTAATTTACTGTGCTACTAAAACTAAAACTAACTAGGTAGAATCTTATTGTACATTTCTACATAATTTTTTATTAATATCGTTATCTTCTTTTCTCTTATATATAAAAATCAATTGCAGTTCGTTAGTCCCGCAAAACTCGAGAACGGCTTGACTGATTTGGTTAGTTTTAGTTTTGAATTATCCAGCCCAGGGAAAGTTTAAAGGGTAAGAATAAAGGTAAAACTGGAGGGAAACTAGGAAAAACTACATTTCAAGTTTTTGCATACAAACAGAGCGGATGGAATGAAGTTCGCAGGAACAGCTAGATTATATATAAAAATCAATTGATGTATGTTAGTCTCGCTAAAACTCGAGAACATTTGGACCAACTTGAATTATTTGTGGAAGTAAATAAAACTAAAATAAGTTTATTTTTAAAGCTGGGTTTAAATGGTTTGAAACAGTCATAAGTGATAGCCATGTCAGGGGTCCCAGATTACTAATACCAATTACCACCAAACTAAGCTCATCAAGTGAGATTTTAGGGCATTAAAAAATACGTTGAATACAAATTTCTTCATTAATGCAATATTTTTTCAATTCATTCAATTGCCTCTAAAATAGACTCTTTAGTAACCAAACCTCTAAAAGAGTAAAGTATCTTAAAATTCTACCCATATCCATCAAGAAGTAGGCAGAAGCACAACTAGGGCACCAACGACTCGCCTAAGACACTAAGTCTACTATGTGATAGTGACAGATCTTCTGTGTAGGATAGACCATCTGCCTCTCCACCAGGCAACTCGTAAGAGGAGAGCGAAGTTTAAATGTGTCGTCACCTTAAAGACCGCTGGTGGTAGAGTACCGTGCTGAAATATGTCATATTGCGACTCGGAAGGTAATGTGGCTAGAAGGCATTTTTATGATATTGGAAGGCAAAAAAGCAGAAGCATTTCCGAATGGTAAGAAATTCACGCCGCCTAGTGGCACCAAAAGTGCGCTTTTAGGCCTCGAGCAAAAGTAAGTGTACCGATCACTTTGCCCTCCAAACGGAACACGTTAACGACAAGCATTAACGTTATGGCGGTGGGAACAGTTAAGGTGGTGGTGCCAATCCGGGCGAGTTGCTGCGAAACTCTACCTCGTTGTCAGACGTCACGGTGCTAGTGATGGTAAGCCTTTGCTCGCCTTTAACAAGCTGCCTAGCAGGAAGGTAGATGGTCTATTCTGCAAAGGAGCCCGGAACAACTAGGGGGAAAAAGGCTCACACAATTGGGCTAAAACTTTTGCCTCAAGACAGCAATGCACCTACAACTCTATAGTCTACGGTGTATATAGGACACACTTATATGTTACTGTCACGGGATTCGTGTGTTTATTTGCAGTCTTTAAAACAAAGTTTTGAAGGGACTACCACTGAATTACGATTTGGAAAAAGAAACACTAAAATCGATTTGTAATTTGACTGATCGCGAAACTAACATACAAAATGAAAATAGGTTTTTTGGCGCCATCGAGAGAAAATATGGTAGAAGTTTTTTCATAATTATTGAATTTCGTGTTGATATTAAGTGATATTAGTCAATTTTGGTGGCATTTTGTACAAATTTGCTCAGTGAAAGAGCACAAATGAAATAATCATGAAGAAATTAGCGTATCCTGTATTTCCTCGTTGCCGCCAAATCTCATTACATGAGCTTGAGTAAACAGGGCACCGCTTTACACAAGAGCCTGACATGACTTCCTGACGATTTATGACTGATGACTATGAAAATTAATTGAAATTGATATAAAATTTGATACAAATTTCTACTTGACTAATGGCTTAATACTAACGCGAAGGCCAAAACCTAAAGAAAGAAAGAAAATGAAAATAACGAATATTTGACCGTCTCGGCCAAGCGGTTAGCGCACACGTCTAAACCCACCTACCAACCACGCCATTCGAGTTCGATTTCTGGCGGGGACTGACATTTAAATATCTGTATTTAAAGGTATGTACTTAATTTATTGTAGTATCTATTTAGTATTTTTCACTAACACCAATAACACAATCTTATTATAACTTCCTTTTGTATTATATTATAATATTTCTATAACCTTGAAATTGTAAACCTATCCTAGGATTTTAAAAAAAAACAGAGGAATTGATAAGTTCTTCCTTTTGTAGTAAATTGAAAATAAGCCCATCTTTCAATAAAAATATTTATCTGGTACACATACACGCAATACTGAAAATATATTGTCCAGATGCTTCAATTCAGAAGCGAATATTGACTAGCGAATGAGCAGTGCATATTATTATTCCTTGAAAATTCGTGACAATTTTAACATTTTTTCATTATTCTCTACACAAAAGGTTAAATACTTTCGGAAAGTCGTCCTTTTTACCTTTAAACTGCTTATGTTAGTAGAATTAATTAAATTAAAGTTTTTATTAAATGAAATTCAATAATAGATACAATTTGATATTTTGCCTTACCTGTATGGGACTTGGCGTGAAGGAAAGCATATATGTATGTAAATTCAATAATGTAAGTAAACAGGTCTTCTGCTCTCCAGATGCTAGCTGCCATTATTACAACATTTTTTTATGTTATATGATGATAGATAACAACGGATCTAGGAGATATGGAAGAGATAACCGTCACCCTTAATATCGTTAATGTTATTGGTGTCTTGTACAGTTTGTTGTTGTACTGTCTTGTACCCTATTCTCCAGCGAAGAAAGTGATAACAATAATAGTATTAATAAATATCACTGAACAAGTCACACAAATTAAATCTAAACCCAATGTAAGCAAATTATATGCTTGTGATAACACAAATAGGTAATCACAACTTTTGAAGGGATGGTCTGTTTGTCGGAATTCATTGAAAATGTTTGAGATAATTTATATATTAATACGTGATGCTAAAACTTTGGACCCTTTTTACGAAAATTGGGCGGACGCAGGAGCACAAAATTTGTCGCACTTACAGTTTATGTGTAGGAGAACTGCAGAACGCTAATATTTTGCAATAATAATGCTTATAAAGTACATTAAATCAATAAATAAAACATTACCCACATTACCATGCATTTAACATACACAAACAAATATATTGATGTTGACGATAAAATATCACAGATGGCTCACTAACTATTCAGGAAACAAAGTAGTTGGTCTTAAGAAATGAAGATGGCGTTCTTATCAACAAGATATTAGAATTTGGATATTAAAATATCAAAATGGTCGAAATGCGACCAATGGGCGACCACTTGATTAATTATTTGTTACATGTTAGTATATTACGAACATAAAATATCACTTTTGGTGTCTCTAGGCGGCGTGAGTTCTTACCATCAAGTATCCGTCTGCTTGTTTGCCTTCCAATATCATAAAACATAAAAAAACGCTGACTTCAAACGTCAGCAATTGATATATGTCCGGGCTAATTTGATATCTCTAAAATGACCCATATCTCTTTTATGTTTGTTTCATTGGAAGAAGAGCGTACAAATCTATACTAATACTAGCTGTTACCCGCGGCTTCGCTCGTGAAAAATTTTGATGTAAGCTATCCTATCTTTCAAGTAAGTCCAAACTGCACATGGTGTGTAAATTTGATTAAAATCGGTTCAGTAGTTTAGGAGTCCATCGCGGACAAACAACGTGACACGTAATTTATACATATTAAGAAAGATTATAAAGAGGAAAGGTTTGATTTTTTGTTTGAAATGAATAAGCTCCGAAACTAATGGACAGATTTCAAGAATTATTTCACCATTAGAATGCTACATTATCCGTGAGTGACATAGGCTTTGTTTCATCAAAATCTATGCAGTAGAAGCTAAGTTACGCTGGTGAAGCTGCGTGAAACTGCTAGTGTAAAATAAGTTTAGTTTGTGTTTATTAAAATAACCACAAATATTAATGATATCCAAAGATCTTGACTAATCCATTCAAAGTTTGATCAAAAAAGAAACGTCTCTGAATAACTTACCAAGTATTCAAGGACCATGTTCCATCCGATGACGAAAGCGATGAACTCGCCAACGGTCACATATGAATAGGTGTAAGCTGATCCAGTGGTGTTGGGAACTCTCACTCCGAACTCGGCGTAGCACGCGCCTGTGAGAAATAAAGTAAGAAATTGTATTTTTAATGGATGAGAAAAAAATATGGTACACAAGATGCCTCACAGTTGCCCTGCTGACCTTTCAGAAATGAGTTCTTTTATAAGTGGCATTGTCTTGGAAACGCAACTAGCGTCAATTGGTTCTACAAAGCCAAAAACATGGGATTACCCAGATAACCGCCTTGTGTCTAGATGAAATAATACTTATCGATAAAACACACAAACAATATGATGGTTTTGAAGTTCAGATATGTGTTTAAAAATTTTTAAACATCTCAATCCATTTAGGTGTTTAACTTGGTCACTTATGAGTTCTAGACGATTTTAAACACTGGTTGTAAACATTCGTCTATACCGCACATTTCATTTAAAACTAGCTCCTGCAGCGAACTTCGTTCCACCCGGTCAGTTAGTATGTGAAAAATTAAAATGGGTTTTCCCTATTTTCCTCGGAGCCGAACAGCCTAATAGGTTCAGCCGTTCTTGAATTATATTTAATGTAACGAACACGACTTTGTTTGTACTTTGTAAAAACAAAAAAAAATGGAAACAAAGTTTCCCCCAAGGCTATATTAACCGATTAACACATTTATTGGGTTTGTTTTTCTATACTCTGTGGTCTAGCTGTCATATCACATTGTGTGACTTAGTGTCTTCGGCTAGTCGTGGATGCCCTTATTTGGCCTCTGCCTACCTCTTCGAGGATAAGGGTGTAAAGATACTTTTCTTTTGAAAGTAGCATCAGGAATTAAGTTGAATATTTTTAAAATACTGACCACAGCTATAACCTACCACCAAACTATTGTTTATGCCAAATAATGGCTTTTCTGATTCGGCCCGTTCCGTTGATTAGAAAGACCATCTCTATTAAGCTAAAGGGACGAGCACAGGTTAATTATGTCATAACCAGCAAGACCACTGGTTTTAAAGTGCTTTGCAGCAACTTGCCAGGATAGGGATGTACCGACTTTCACATTCCTGCCGCCATGGCCTTATCATGTTCCGGTCTGGAGGGTAGGGTAGTCGTAGACTAACACAATAGCTCTAACAATTTCATGGTAGCAACGCACCGACAACATCTTTATTGTCTATCGGCCACGGTCTTCTTATCGTGAAGAGGTTTGGTCGCTGATATCTCTCATAAAATAAAACATGAATAAGATGTTTCAGTGAAATAAACTTTAAACGCTGGCAACTTGAACATTCCACCACAACGTTTTGTGATTCCACAAAAGTATTCACCTAGAATTAAGCTCGCGAGCATTTTGCCAGTCCACAGGCATCCACAAAATGTACACACTTTATAAAAACTTTATTGCTACTAAATTCTTTCGTATAAACCTTTTGAAGCCATTTTACTTTTAGGAACTTAGTATTTTATGATCACCTCTGTGGTCTAGCGGACTTGCCTTCTAGAGGTTCCGGGTTCGATCCCCGGGTCGGACAACGAAAAATAGAAAACGTGTATTTTCTATTTTCTAATAAAAATAACTTTTCCCGGGATTGGATATGTGCCCGGTTGACGATAGGCTTGCCACCTATCACGTTGTGTCTTCAGCCCTGGGTGGGTGCTCTGGTTGTGCCTCTGCCTACCTCTTCGTGGAATTAGTATTTTTATACTTTTGTTTTGATGTCGCAGTAAAACAGCTTATTTATTAGACGGCCTGTTTTTGAAATGGCAGTCCTTCCAATGTCATCGAACTCGAAATTAGGCCGGCTCGTTGGTTGGGTTAGCGTAAACGAGTGAGGCCAAGGGCTTTCAACAAAGTTTGGATTCAATTCCCTATGGGGTAGGCATTTGCAAGATGGACAAAGACGTTTGTATTTCTTGTCTGAGTTTATTTCGGTAAATATATTTAGGTATTTTGTACTTTGACTAGCACCTCCAACAAAAACATAGAACTTTTACGGAATTTGTCCAGAGATACTCGTATTTATGAATAAATTACATTTAAGGTAAAAAAAGCCAGGCAGGTTTGTTAGGGTCGTGAGGTTTGCCCACTGAGTAAGAGACTTGGCGTAAAGATATATATGTATGTATGTACTTATGTAAAATTATGTACAATAAATTATACTGAAATTTTGTAACACTATGATCTTACTGCTACAAGCCTCGCTAGATTATAACGGACTTATTATAAAAAAAATATTAAACACTCGTTAAATACGTTTTTTACCAAGCACTTTCTAAAATTGCCAACGTGTCGATCGTTAATGTGTAGGATGTTATTAGTTGGATTTCAATTTTGGACACTGTACTGGCTTCTAATTTTTTTGTAGTAAGGCGGTAATTTGACATATTATGCCCTATTATATTTGGTGTCTGCCCTAAATGAACCTCGAGGGAGAACCCTTCTGATCTTAAGTCTAGATCCATCCCTGCCTGCTTGTTCGTTAATTTCTAATATGATTAGCATCTCCGGCGAAAATTTTTTCACCCATTCAATTTGTACGGGAAATATTGAAATATTAGTCTCCTAGTTTTCTCACAGTCGAAAATGATAAAAAGTATCCTATGTCCGTCTCCAGGTTCTACGTTACCTCTACATAAATTTTCAGACGAATACTGTAATTAATATGATTTTTCTTATATATAAACAAGCTGTTCCGCAAACTTCGTTCCGCCCGTTCAGTTTGTATAGGAAAATTAGAAGTTGTTTTTCCTAGTTTTCTTGCTGTTGAACGGGATAAAATGTACCTTATGTCCTTTTTTAGGTTCTAGCTACCTCTCCATTAATTTTCAGCCAATTCAGTTTAGCCGTTCTTCTCGTATAACGTATAATACGACATTCTTTTATATATAGATACAAGATAGCAAAAAATAGTTTCAATATATAATACGGACTGAATAACGAAAATCACAGTATGAAATACGACGACAACATACAGTGACATTACTCTCCCTCCGTCTTACGAATTTCCGATCAGGTTATGTGTCCTGACGCGAGTTTATCTTTTTTTTACAATCAAAAAAATGCAAAACTTTCAGTAAAGAAATTCATTTCTTAAACTAATTTCAAAGATCTCAAATTCACATACTTTTTGTGCTAAATAATAAGTAGAATACGAGAATCAGATCACATATTGAAAAAAAAAATTGAAATTAGTATAACATTTCTAGCAAAAGCAAATAGTTTTCAACTTCCGATGTCAACTTTATTATTATCCCGGTATTGTGTTCAATAAGTTGAATAATTCAGTTTCTCTGAAAAGAGAAAAAGGAAATATTGAAATAGACTTCTTTGAAAAGCTATTTTAGAATCTTCATTGACAAAGATTTTCACGTCTGCAGCATTTTGGTCTGGATAAAAGTTTATTAGTTGAAATCATGAACATTTATCTACAGCTATCGTATATCCAACATCAATGCATAGTACGAGTATAAAATAACGTCGCTTTTCGTTGTCGGTCCTATGTAAGCTTAAATCTTTAAAACTACACAGCGGATTTTAATGCAATTTTTTAACAGATATAGTGTTTAAAACAGGATGGTATGTATAAACATAGAACTATATTATAGATCCGTGCGAAGCTGGGACTAGCTGCCAGTACAGGGTATATTTATATATAGATAGATATAATCTGATTTTAATTGATAAATATTAATCCAGATAAAAATATTGCAAAGGTTTATTTTTTATTTTAATTTTTACATACATATCTTCTCGCCAAATTCCTAACGTGGTAGGCAGAGGGTATCAAATTTTTCAAATAATTTAATATCATTATTTTACGATTAACTCGGGTTTTAGATGGTTTCAAAAGTTTTCGAAACTGCTCTCTCAATACGTATGTGATTGCATTGTTTGCCAGAAAAGTTTTAGGTGGAACACAAACAAAAAAAATAAGTTTGTTACTCAGAATAGTGTTCAGGAGGAATAAAAATAAATAATAAGAAGTATTTATACCAGGAAAGTTTTTAGGAAATACAAACAGAAAAAATGTTAGTGTAATGTTTAAAAAAATGTAAGTAAATAAAAAATGTTAAAATAATAAAAAAATAGTCTAAATGTTAACACGCAGGAAAAGTGTACGTGTATATTTACCAATCAGTTTTAAGGGGGAACACAAACAGAAAACATTTTAATATATGTGCAGGAAAAGTTTATGGGGCAATACAAGTAGACTGTTCTATAAGGTTATAGTTACCTGAAAAGATGCTAGCAATGGCGGCTATAATGAAGCTCAAAGCTACAGCTGGACCTGCAAACTTGCGAGCAACCATCCCAGCAACCAGGTACATGCCAGTGCCCACACAGGACCCCACGCCCAGAGATGTCAAATCAAGTGTTGTGAGACATCTCTGGAATAAAAAAAAAACATTTAATTGACAATATTTTTAAAACTTATAAAGTTATGTGTCAACTTACTTAATACAATTATTTTTGTCTATCGGAAAAGTAAGAAACACAATGAAGTTTAGTTAACTTAGCTTACTTTTGCTCGAGGCCTAACATCCCAGCCTCAGGTTGGCAACGACCATTATCACCTTCGGTGTCTCTAGGTGGCGTGTATTTCGTACTATCAGGAAATCCGCCTGCTTGCCTCACAATTACATATATAATTATAAAAATATGTTTTTAATTATTATATAATATGTACTAATTTTTTTCGTACCCATTGCTCAAGGCCACATGTTTTATTCTATTTTTATTTAAATTTATAAAATGTATTATTAGCTATTTGGGGCTAAGAAGAATCCAAAATATCAATCTCAATTAGTCTAGCATATTTCGAGTTACATACTGTGTTGTAAGAAAACATTTAGATACTAACTGTCCCGGCGAACTTTATCCCACCAACTCCATAATTTAGTCCATATTTATTTTTAAATTTTGAAAATTTAAACTGCCATACGGATCTAAAGAATTAAGTGCTTTTAAATCGGTACAGCTTTTCGTGGGTTATAAGAATTGTAAAAAACCAGATTTAGTTTTATTTGTATGTATAGATACTTTATGTAGAATAGCATCCTTACTGTTAAGCGATGTCTTCCTGGCACTGGGATATCCCGGGTTTCGGTATCCCGAGGGTCACGAGTCCTGATGAGCTTCGTGAACAAGTTATGCCCATCGCGCCTTACCGCTGCCCAATCGACTTGGCGAAGTCGATTCATCACTGAAACAATGACTCAAAATTAGTGAAAAAAAAAATGGTTGCTTGTAAAGTCGGTTTTATGGGCGAAGATTTTACATGACAACGTTTTTTTCTCGGTACAATATTTATTGATATGAATATTATTAAATTGCACAATAGGAACAATGAATTGAATGAAAATAAAAAATGCACAAATTTTAACTAAAGAAATATATTTTGTTTACAAAAACATTGTACCGGTCCGGCGGGCCTTTCTCTCGTTCGGTGACTCGCGTAACAGACGTGAGCGGGTGTTACACTTTTTCAAGAGTGACTCCGAGCCACAACCTAATTTAAGACGTTGTCACGTCAATAATGTTTCTTATTTTACATAATTTAATAATTTCGCCCCTTTGGTCTAGCGGTCCACGTGTTGGATTGACTTTATGAGGTACCGGGTTCGATTCCCGGGTTGGGTTGTTGCCCATAAGAAAAATGCAGATTTTTCTAATAAAATAAAATTTCACCTCGCTAGAGCCCGGTTGGCGATAGCCTTGCCATCAATCACATTGTGGGACTTAGTATCTTCGGCTAGTCGTGGGTGCCCTATTTGTGCCTCTGCTTACTTCTTCGGGGATATGGGCTTAAAATTTTTACATAAAAACAAACCAGAAGACTTTTCAGATGATAAAAAACATCCATTGTATAAAGACACTGATGTCATTTATGCATCGCTACTCCGCTGCCTTATGCTATGACATCATTGGTACGGCGCCGTAAAGCTGAATTTATTAAAATTAGTACGATTTCTATGAATGGGAGAGATTATTTATCCACATACATAAGGAAAATAATATACTTATACATATTAAAAATGTATATTTAACGTTACTATCGATAGTATTTATTATTATTGTTATATTTATTATATGCATACATACACACGCACACACACACACACATGCACACAAAAAAGTATTTTTTTTAAATGTTATAATATATAATGTTAAATCATAAAAAATAGTATTTGACTTGGTGGTTGGGCGGAGTACTTAGTAACAAAGAATATTTTCCTAGTACAGGGAATATCGCGAAATGTATTTTGAAAAATTTATTGAATATTTTTTTTCCCGTAGAATATTATGAATGAAAATGTAGTTAGATTGCACAATGTTTTAATGGCGGTCGATAAATCGTATTTATTAAAATTGATTTCAACAAATTAACTGCATTAAAGCGACTGTCAGCGTTGCAGTACTAACGTCCGCTTAACGAGTAAGAGTAATTGTCACAATATTCCTAGTTAGGTCGCACTCATCCTTGCTGTAGCTTGAAGGATATTGCCCATTTGGCCGGGCCGGGACGGGGTGAATCCGCCTAGATCGTTTTCATACATTTTTATGGAGCAACGCCCTCTGTGCTGGGGCTTGGATGGCTTGGCAGCTTTTCACTTGGCACGGCCTATAGTGAGCAAAGATCACAACATCACTATTATGGCAATTTCTAAAAAAACTCATAAAACGTGATGCCTGAAATCAGATGTATTTTATCGATGATTTTGTAATTGTGTCAGCAGACATTTATGAATATTTATGTCAGTATTTCTGAATTTAGGTGTTTAGGATATTCATTTTGGTATCTGTTTAAGTACCTTTGTATTTAAAGAATCTTTGTCTGATGCCTTTATTAGAAGTATATAATGTGCTAAAAGTCCGGTGTTGTTAGCGTTGACTACATAACGTCTCAGGTTCTATCCCGGGTACTCAAAAATGTGTTTATTTAAGTCTACTTATAAATAAAAATCAATTGTTGTTAGTTAGTAAAACTTGAGAACAGCTGAACTGATTTGACTAATTATAATTTTGAATTGTTTGTGGAAGTCCAGGGAAGGTTTAAAAGATAAGAACAAAGGAAAACTTGCAAGGAAACTAGGAAAAAACAACATTTAAAGCTACCCCTTATGTACAAAACGGGTGGAACGAAGTGCGCCGAGACGCCTAGTTTTATAGTAGATTCAACTTTGTCTGAGATTAGATAAGTGCCCGTGGGGGGATAAGTCTGCCAACACACACTGTCCCTATCTCTTCGGGGATAGGATCTAACAAAATATTCTTATATGAATAGTCATTTTTTTTTAAATAAATTATATAAAAAACCGATGGAATTTATTACATTTTAATTTCTAAACAAGTTTACTTTAAGAACTTATCAATGACACACATGCTTTAAATAATACGCAGCCAAAATTATGGAAAAATAGTTAATCTCTTTTAATTTAACCCCAGACAGAAAAAATATGTTTGTGTGTTTGTCTGTGGCATCATAACTTTTAATAGAATATGATGGATTTTAATACAGATTTTTCCGTTTCAAGGCTGATGAGATCGAGATGATTCTTAGATAGTACATTAAAACCTCTTTTCTAGTCGATACAAAAGATGAGGAACATAGCAATGTTTTGGGCAAAGATAGCAAGAGATAAAGTTATACCAAATCTTCTTAGATTAATATGTCAATATTATAACTTTATGTTATAAAAGTTTTATAGTCTTTTTTCTCTCTAACTTTCTAAGGCATCTAAAATATCTAAAATTTTAAGATGAGTAAATAACAGGTGAACCTTTTCGAATACTTTATAATTAAAAGTTAGAGTGATTCGAAATTTAAAGTTAATAAGATTTTAACTTTGAGATTACTTTGAGAATCCAATTAATTGTAATCTCAATTACAATACTAGCTTTTAACATGACTTCGGCAGCGTAGGGGAACTACGAATTTGTTATAAACTTTCATCCCCCTTTTAGCTCTTTGGAAGTTATTTTTTTCAAATGTAGCCTATTAAATAAGAAAAGATTAAATAGACAAACTTTTGTGTTTATAAAAATAAGAATTTAATATAATATATTTCACAAAGACCATTCAAAGCTTTCTGTGACTCGTCTGCGTATTTAGAAACTACCACCGGATCGGAATTCGGATACTCACTGCGAAGAAACCTAGCGAGCTTATCAAATTTAATTAACAAAAATATTAAATTTTCACATTATATAACATTTAGAGGTTGGTGTTAAAAGCAATTAGTCCCAAGCATTTTGTCTTCTAAATATTTTGAAATGTTATAACAATAATACATATTTTATATACAACTTATGTTTGGATTGCCATGGGAATATGAATGTTTAGGGAAATGTTAAAATTTACCAACTATATATACTTCCCAGATCACCAAACAGAAATCAGAAATGAAAACAAATCTGTCGAACACAGAATATCAGCACACTTACTAAAGTGGAACAAGTCAACTATTTCCGATATGTTATGCCTAATCCAGTCCACGCTACCCTACCCATCCAAACAAGACAATGCACTGTCAATATGGTGGCAGGAACAAGGGTGGTGTAGCCCTGCCCACGTAAGTTGCTGTACAAAGCTCTCCCACCAGTGGTCTACTTGATAATTACTAATTTATGCTCGCCCTTCGCTCATCGACGATTAATGCAGGTAGTCTATTCTGCATACAATATGGGAAAAATCCATCAATTAATCCAAGAAAAATACTCCACATTTGACAAAATTACATTCCACAGTGTGAGTTTTTATCATGACACTATATCTTCTTTACCAGAAGTTCCCCAACTTACTTCACCTAACGCACACTTTGAAAATCAGTTAATATGTTGCGAACCCCCCTCTTTCTTTCTTCAGGTGAATGCAGAGTGTTGTAGAAATTAACGAGATACTTAGGGTTAGGTAACAATTGGAGGGAATCAGACTACGAAATAGGTTAGAGCTACCGCTTCGTTGGTCAAGGGGGTTGGCCTCGTAGGTATACACGCCTAACACCATCAAACCAACCGCAAGGCAGGCATCCGTGTAATTAATATCTAGATTTCTGTAATTCTGAGTTTTTATATTTATATTTATATTTATATTTATATTTCATATTTATATTTATATTTATATTTATATTTCATATTCATATTTATATTTATATTTCATATTCATATTTATATTAATATTTCATATTCATATTTATATTTATATTTCATATTCATATTTATATTTATATTTCATATTCATATTCATATTTATATTTCATATTCATATTCATAATCAATTTCTTTTATACTATGTAGTGATTTGTATATACAAAACAAAATTTGTTTGTGTAAAAGACGGACTTATTGCCTAATGGCGTCCTCGTGAACTTGAAAGCTATTACCCGATTACGCAAAATTGGGCTTAATTTATTCAAAATTAGTCCTCTCTTTAATCTCAGATAACAGTCATGTCAGGGTCTTAGGTGAAGCGTTGGTATTATTACCCTAAGCTCATTGGGTGAGATTTGGTGGTATCCAGAATACGCAAGATACACTAATTTCTTCAAGAAAACTTCATGTGTGTCAAAACTATACAAAATGTCAGCAAAACTAATTTTACTCAATGTATACACGAAGTTTAATAAGTAATCAAAATACATTTCCCGCGTTGGTCCTGGCTTCTTCGTCAAATAGACCATCTGCCTTCCTGCCAAGCAGCTCGTAAAAGGCGAGCATGGCCTTACCGTCAATAACACCATGACATCCTACTAGGCGGTAGAATTTCGCAGCCACTCGCCCGGATTGGTACCGCCGCCTTACCTATTCCTGCCTCCATAACGTCAGTGCTTGCCGTTGACGTGTTCCGGTTCGGATGGTAAGGTAGCCGGTAAACTTACTTTTGCTCGAGGTCTAACATCTAGGCCTCATGTTGGCAACGCACCATTTCCACGTTTGGTGTCTCTAGGCGGCGTGAATTTTTTACCATCAGGAAATTCATCTGCTTATTTGCCTTCCAATATCATAAAAAAATAAGAAAAAACTTTAACCTTCTTCTCGATCCCGCTAAAACTTTCTTTCTTTCTTTAGGTTTTGGCATATACGTTAGTATTTTGCCATTAGTCAAGTAGAAATTTGCATCAAGTTTTATTTTTTTTTTTTTACGCTTACGCGGAATTAGCAAAATAAAGGCTTATTTTACATCAAGTTTTATGTCAATTTTAATCAATTACAATTAGTCATCAGTCATATGTCGTCAGTAAGTCATGTCAGGCTCTTGGGTAAAGCGGTGGCCTCAATACTCAAGCTCATGTAATGAGATTTGGCGGCAACGAGGAAATACATGATACGCTAATTTTTTCATGATTTCATTTGTGCACTTTCACTGAACAAAATTGTACAAAATGCCACCAAAATTGACTAATTTCACTCACACGAATTTCAATAATTATGAAAAAACTTCGACCATCTTTTCTCTCAATGGCGCCAAAATTCCCGCTAAAACTTATGTTTCAAAATCTCGCGTCACAAAATTTGCGAACTCCTTTAAAACGGCTTTCCCGATTTTTGGTCCCAGTAGATCTGAGGATCGGCTACTATATATTTTTCATACCCGTAAGTGATAGGGTGATTCAACCCAATTTTTTTTAAAAATCATATTAAAAAATAGCAAAACAACAAATGCGGGGTCAAGTAGTAGTTACTTGTGGCTGTGTGTGATATTCAGATGACGCTGAATGACATCGGTTATTTATTTTTGTATTCCACGACAAAGATACGCTATTATCCGGGGCAAAGAGAGGTCTATCCATCAATTGCGTAAATCTATTCATCCGTGACCCTGCAATTGAATTAGAAACCATTCAACCTTTCCTTATATGTCAAATGAACAAGATATACGAGTATATTGTTATTGAACGAGTATTTTCAAGTATGGTAACTGACATTGTGACAGGCGAGTTTTATATATAAGACTAGCTGACCCGGCAGACGTTGGTTTGATATATTTTTAATGTGATTTTAGAAAAAAAATTGGGGTGAGTCACCCTTGTCACTTAGGGGTATGAAAAGTAGATGTTTCTCAGACCTACTCAATATGCTCACAAAATTTCATGAGTATCGGTCAAGCCGTTTCGGAGGAGTACGGTAACTAACATGGTGACATGCGAATTTTATATATGCCCCTCGTCCGAAGCTGGGACGGGCTGATACTTTAAGATAAACATTTTAAAGTAAACATTTTAAAGGAACAATTTTTAATTCAACACTTCATGAAGTTATTAAACACATTGTAAAACTTTAAATATTGCCTGACAAAAATTACTAACTACAAGAGCCTACCTACCTACTGTCATAGCTTTCCGAATAATTTAAAACGAAACATAACACAAAAGAATTGCAACTTTTATTTTTATCTCTTTCTTTTAAGTCCTCTTTTTTTTGTAAAGACTCGTTTGTTTGAAATTTTATATAATGTAACACATTTTAAAGTATATTTATTATTTGTTTTCAATGTTTAGGTATATCATATAGTTTTAGCATATTGGTTAACAATTTATTGTAGCAAGTTTAAGAGCAGCACTGTGGTCTACGAGGTATATTGTATACTTTTTGTTTGTCAGCTATTTATCTATGTATATAAAAATCAATGCCACTTTTCGTTGTAATTTTATAACTCAAGAACGGGCTCACCTATCCAAACCAAATGTTTAGGCTTTGTTCGGACTGTTTAATAGACGGTTTATGTGAAGTTCGCATAAAATAGTAGAGCGGTAGAGCAATTCTTCATTTATAACAATTTCTGTAACTAATAGCGGAACATTTTGTTAATGTGTCTTTTCAGTCGAATAGTAACTTTCTTCAGTTGTTTTATTGTTTTTTTTCTTTTGTTGTGTTATGTCATTTATTACTTTTACATCACGTTTATAAATACGAGTATCTACATATCTTTTGACCGCCTCGTTGGTCGAGGGGTTAACGTACACGTCTAATTTTAGCAACCAACTGCGAGTTTCAGATTTGATTCCCGACCATGGCTGGCATATTTTGTGCGATGAAAATTTAGATTTAGTGTATATTAAAATTATTCTGGTATCTGTTATAAGCACTTTTATGTATTAAAATTATTGACTAGCCCAAATAACACAAGCAAATAATTTTGTTTACATTGGGTAGAGGCCATTTGTGTAACTTGTCCAGGAATATTTATTTATTTATCTCGATGACTAATAGTACGGGAGCTAACAACGTTTTCGAGAAAGGGATTTAATTAACTTGGTTCTTTTTTTAGTGTTTCCCGTTCTCATTATGATCACCGTGCAGACAATCTTGCAACTAGGAAACTGTGTTACTTCATGTGTGAAGACCGGCGGAAGTATGCAGCAACTTGCCCGGGCAGAGATTCACCATGCTGCCTTTATCTGTTGCCATCAAGTTCCGCTCCAAAGAGTAGTCGGTAGACTTGCATAACAGGCCTAGCACGCGGGCCAAAGAACAGCACTTATAACATCTATGGTGTATATAGGCCACGTGGTTTACCATCACGAATCCCGAGTGATTTTTTCTATTAAATGCCATACAAGTGTTATCAGCAACCCAAGAGGCATGGCTTATTGTATTAGCTAACCCTATTCTTCCCGTTTATTTATTTTTCACTTACTCCACAACTATCCCAAAGGGAGTAAGCATACGCTTCGTTTTATTTATCCACTTCCTACGAAATATCTGAGCCTCATCTCAGTTCACATGTGAAGGTAGAACCATCCAGATCGATTACACAAAGTGGAATGATGGCAAAGGATTGTATTAGGGCGAAGCAAAGAATAAAAAAGAATAAAGGTGTCTTTTATTTACTAAACTCTTTTTATTTACTCTCTTGTATAATAGTCTAGTGTTGGTTGCATAAGGTCTTGGGTGTGATTCCCAGGTCACTGGCAACTGTTCTTTCAATTTTCTTATAATATTTATTTTGTGCCTTTGCCAAATCTCATTACTGACAAAAGAAAGAAAGTACCGTACGTATGTGGGTTTTATTAAATCATCTTTCATTTTTTAGGACCTAAGATATTTAGGATTTAAGTCCAAATATTAATACAAAGAAAAAAGTTAAAACTAAAATAAATTTATTATAGGCTCAGACCCAAAAATACTAATATCTATGAACTTGACACAAATACTCCAGTCGGGAATCGAACCCGAATCTCGTGGATGTTGAGTGTATAGTATAACTTAAACTCAACTAACAAGGCAGTTAAAATTTTGTCGTCATTCAGAGAAAAAACTTTTTTGATAATGTTTAATCATCGAGTAAAAATTGAAGTATTTTGTATTAAAGTACATACATACATACATACATACATTAAAGTAGTATGAGATTATTTTTATACTTCTTATATTGTTCGCAGAAAGTCTTAAAATCTTCGTTATTATTTATTATAAGTATCTTCACGCCCATATCCCCGAAGAGGTAGGCAGAGGTACAACCAAGGCACCCACGACTAGCCGAAGACACTAAGTCCCACAATGTGATAGGTGGCAAGTCTGTCGCCAACCGGGCACATTTCCAATCCCGACCAACATTTTTTTATTAGAAAATTGGAAAAATCCAATTTACTTTGTATTGGCCGACCCGGGATTCGAACCCGGGACCTCATGCAGTCAAGTCCAACACCCGGACCGCTAGACCACAGAGGCGACTTTATTATAAAGTATACCAAATCGGCTCTGCAATTTAGTTTACTCGCTTGCAAGTCCTTTAAAAGGCTTTTACGTAAGCTATTCAATATTGTTCCATAATGTCATTTCTAAGACAATACTTGGAAGTTTAAAGCCTTGCTTACAGCGTATCGGCAGGGTTGATACTATGTATGTAGTGAGGTGAAATTTTTATTTAAATTATCGAGTTATTATTATTATTATTATTCATTCTCTAAAGTCTAAACACTTAATCTTACACATTGACCGCCTCGTTGGTTGAGTGGCTAGCGTACACACCTAATTATACCGATCAACCGTGAGGACCGGGTTCGATTCCCGAAGGGGGCAGGCATTTGTGACATTTAGATGTTTGCATTTCCGGGTCTGGGTGTTTATTAAATTTATTCTGGTATCTATTTAAGTATTTCTATATATTATAATCGTTGACTAACACCCGTAACATCAGCATATAATTTGCTTACTTTACGTCCGTAGGGGCTTTCAATTCGTATAACTTGTCCAGGGGAAAAATAAAATTAGTAAATTATAATTACTGCAGGCCTGATAGTAAGGGACAACCATGGCTATAGACACCATAGATGTTAGAGGTGCATCACTACTCTGAGGCTGGGATTCTTGCCAATAATTCAAGATATCGGCTACCCTTCCCTTTCAGACCGGAACATGTCATTGTCATCATGGAGGTAGTAATGTATAAAGCAGCTTACCCTGGCAAGTTGGTGCAGAGTGTTTTACCACCAATGGACCTTCCATTTACAGGACATCGAAGCACTTATAACGCAAATGGCAACTATAGGCCACGATTGTGTTTTACTGCCTTCCTTGCCGGGCAGCGCGTAAAAGGCGAGCATAGGCTCACCGTCACTAACACCGTGACATCTGACTAGGTGGTAGAGTTTAGCAGCGACTCCCACGGATTGGTACCACCGCCCTAAATACCTATTCCTGCCGCCATAACGTCATGACGTGTTCCGGTTCGGAGGGTAAGTAGCCGGTAAACTTCCTTTTGCTCGAGGCCTAACATCCTGGCCTCAGGTTGGCAACTCACCATTACCACCTTTGGTGTCTCTAGGCGGCGTGAATTTCTTTCCATCAGGAAATCCTTCTGCTTGTTTGCCTTCCAATGCCATAAAAAAAACTGTCAGGAGAGCCATACTTTTAACGTTAAAATGTTAACACGCTGGAACATCACTAAAGCTATGTTACATAACTACGGATGCGCTGATTGAAAATTGCAGTAGTTAGTATTGGAAACTTATTAAAGGAGTTGGGTATAGCTTAAAGTCTTTGTATATGATATTTTAGACAATTTATATACGTATGCATAAAAAAAACAATTAAGGCACTTATAGCAAGCAGAACTTTGAAAATTGCAAGAAAAACAGGAAATTTCAGTTTTTTTATAAAGTATTGTTTCAGTATACGTTGTTTGTAATGCCATGCGGTTAAAATTTCGATGTTTCGGTTAGGACTTGAAATAATTTGCCTAAAATATGATTTTATTTATAAACATTCTTTATGGAGAACAAGGTTTAATGAAGTAAAAATAACTCTAACTAACGTCGAGAGAGTGAATTTAAGACTTGGGGATTCCTTTTTTATATAAAACAAAATGACCTAGCATGTGACTACGATAAGGCCTGTCCTAGCTACGAATCTTGACTTTTTTATGTGATCTTTCTCCTGTCTATAACTGACACAGTAAAAAAACCAAAAAAAAAAATAGTGTATTTGTTCAGCTGTGATACGATAATTAAAGAAAATAGAAATTAATTTTATTAATAAGAAGGTACAAGAAAAGAAGCATAGGGTACCGAGCCAATCACGTAGCATTTCTAGTGGAGGTAGAAAGAAGCGTGGCCCTTACACACCTAAGATGTTATAGGTGCGTAGCTTGGGTTTTAAGCTTAAAATCTAGGTCTACCATACCTGCCATTCAATCTAGAACATAACATTGTTATTATGGTAGTAGAAATAGATACGGCAGTGGCTTCCTAGACGGACTAGTTACTGCACAGCACTCTATTAACAGCGGTCTAGTTGGTGACACCTAGGAGGTGCCTGACAGGGAAAAGATTGAATCCACATAGACTGCCCCGTGTTGATCCGGGTCACCTGTGTAGAATCATCTGCTTTTTCCACCAGGCAGCTCGTAGGAGGCGAGCATGGGTTTAATGGGTCGCTGCCATCAACACCACTGGTGGTAAAGTATTGTGCAGCACTTGTCCGGTTAGGGATCCAGCGCCTTATGTCGTGACGTCATCTTGCTCCGGTCTGGAGGGTAAGGTAGCCGATAGACTTGCACAATAGGCCTAATTTCCCGGTCACAGGATAGTGACGCACCTGTAATATCTTTGGTGTTCATAGGCCATGATATTTCTATCAGGAGAGCCGTGAGCTTGTTCACTGTCTGATCAGATAAAAAAATACTACTCGGACTAATACTTCATGGTTTTTCATGTCCTGATATCATGTCTATAATATGTTTTTTTGTAGCCAATTTGTTGCTAGCCGCGAGGTTTTTAAAACTTCACCGGGTTATACAATATGTATATATAAGTTGGTAGGTATGACAACATCGACCACTACAATAAAAAAAGTACACAGTTTAATTTATGCAATATAAATGTTTAGTATTATACTTTTCGTGTCTGAAACAGATCAAATATCAAATTACTACAGCTTCGGCTCAGTCGCAAATATTTAACTGTTGTAACAAACCTGACTTATTTGTAAACTAGCCGACCCAGCAAGCTGCGTATCGCTTGACATTACAGCTAATACATCATGTTTGAAGCTCCGATAGTAGCGCAGTCTGCCGGATCCAATCCATTCCAAAATCAACAACTACTTACAAATAAAAATTATTAAAAAACTAACCGCCTCTATGGTTTAAAAAAATGTTGTCAGGGATTGGATATGTGCCCGGTTAGCGATAGGTTTGCCACCTATCACGTTGTGCGACTTAGTGTCTTCGGTTACTTGTGGGTGCCCTAATTGTGCCAGGGCAGTTGTTCCTGTGGCTACCTCTTCGGAGATATGGGTGTGAAGATGCTCATATCAGACACAAGGGTGAAAATACATCTCTAGACAAACGACACAATTTGAACTCGAATCTAACATTTAAGGAGAAAATTATATGCTTCAAACCATTCTCGAATGCCCTTTAACACACACTTTTTTTATCAAAATCGCTCTATTCGTCTAGGAGGAGTTCAGTTACATACACGCACACAAGAAATGTATATAAAAATTAATACAACAAAAAAGTTCTATGAAAGCTAGGTGTTTTTTCAGTCTTATGTAATTTCCGCCAGGCCACTGAAGATAATTGGATTTGTCTATAGCACTCCGGTATTGTTATTACAAAGGGGAGAGCTGAGAGTAAAGCGGGTTTCTTTTATTTTAGAAAACCGCGATTAAACAGGCACCAGGTCCTGATGGTAACAGAAAAAAAACACCTACAGGCATAATATTAGAGCGTCGTTACCTATAATACATTGTTATTACAAAGGAGCAAACTGAGGGTAAAATTATTTTTTTTTAATTTCATAGGACCGTGAAGGCGTCAGGACCTAATGGTAAGAGAAAACCATTGCCAAAAGAACATAATTTTAGAGAGTCGTTACGCTTCACGCGCATATCTATCGGACATAAGAAAGGAACATTTTAATGGCAAGCACCTACGTTGTGGTACTAGGATTAGTTTAGGTGGTTGCACTGACCCTGAAGAGCTACACGGCACTGTAACGGCAATCCTAATTGTAATCATATTATAAATGCGAAAGGTTGTATGTTTGTTACTCCTTCACGCAAAAACTGCTTAACCGATTTTCATGAATTTTTTTATACACATAGAGGGTAGGTAACTTAGAAAAGGATAGTTTTTTATTTCGAAAAAATGTTTCTGTGGCGCCACTAACCTCGCGGGCAAAGCCGTGGGCAGCAGCTACCCTAGCTAGTCAATTCACAATTTCTGGACTAAATAACTGATTAAAAAATAATTGACTTTTTTGAGTTTGGCCGTAAGTCTATTTGTTGACTGCATAAATGGAAAATCCAGTAACCACCAACGGTGGATAGTCACGCCCAGAAAACCAGCGCTATACTTGTGGTACAGTGAACAAACAAAATATCTGACCTCTTTACAGTATTTTGAAAGTATTATAAAGGGGTCAGATATTTAGTTTGCTCACTGTACACAACATGAAAAAACAGCCCTTAATACTCTTTGTCAGTTATCATTGGGAACTGAAAAGTACTTTCTATTATTACAAGCTTTTATTTAACTTCCAATGTATGTTTCTGAGGGTGCAAACTTTTAACTCAATTTTGAAGCTGGTGTTGTTTTCATGTTATTGGAAGACAAACAAAAGACGGATGATAAGAAATTCACGACGCCTAGAGACAACAAAGGCGGTAATAATGAGCTGCCAACCTGAAGCAAAAGCTCGAGCAAAAGTAAGTTTACCGACTACCTTACCCTCTGTACACATCACAAGCAAGCGCTGGCATTATGGCGGCAAGAATAGGTAAGGCGGTGGTACCAATCCGGGCAAGTCGCTGCGAAACTCGAAACGATCTAGCCAGATGTCACAGTGAGGCAGTTAAACTATTCTGCAAAGGAGCCAGGACCAACACGGGTGTCCTCATTCCAGCTGGTTTTTGGCATATCACATATTATGCTTAAAGATAATGAAGGTGGTCTTAGGAACTTCTAAAATTACCCTTATTATCATATATTGTGTTTAGATTTATTTGATATTTCTTGAAAGTTTTTTAGTCCGTAAATCTTCTTAAGTTTTCGAAAAAATGGCGTTGATTGAATTAATGGTCAGAATTTGAGGTTATATTTGTTTCTTAATACAGATTCTCAAAACATGTGAAATGAAAAAAATCTAAGCGAACAACATGTATCACTTAGAAATATGAAAAATATTCTTCTATTCTCATACCTGAATACACATAAACATTTATAAAAATAGTTAAGCCGTTTCCGAGAATTTTTTTTACAAATTGATACTAGAAATTATAAATTTTCCAATAATAAAGCGATTGACCAATAGTATTTTCCCGGTATCAAATATTATAATGCTCGCTTCGTTGCTACACTACAGGCAGACGCCATTTCTGAATAGCTTCTATAACTCAAATAGAAGCTCAAACTCAATTTCCCGTGAGTGAAAAGTTTTGTCTTTTATTTATTTTCTCTTAGAGATATTTTTTCAAGGCATTAAAAGACGTCATCATTTATATAATACACTGGTTCAACCAACCTCGATCTTCCTGACAGTAACAAGTGTTTTGTTTCTATTTTTGAAATATTAGAATAGAATACAAAATCTTTAATCTATATTTTACGTAAACCATTTATGATATACACATACACTATTTAAATTATGCGCTTCGGCTATATACGTAAAGCTTCTGAAATCCGAATGTATTTTAAGATCTATATAGAGTTGTTATTACATAATTAATCATTTACCTTAAATTTAGATTAGGTCAGCCAATTCAAAAATAAAAGTATGCTGTGTTTGAAAAAGAAAACACCAGATTAAAGAAAATCGAATAAAGTTAAATCGGTTGTACTAACGAAATAAATTTCTGACACCAGTAAGTAGAACAGTTTGATTAATAAAATAAAATTCATCAATTAATATAAATTTATCAATTAATCAGAATTTGATATGACTTCTATACCCGACATTTCAGACTCAGAATCATTACTGTCGCTGCTGGATCCAATGTTTAAAATGAATATATCTGAATGGTCATCAAACACTGGCACAAATTTCCTTTACTCATCCTCTCACTTGATAGCATGTACACATATTTTCTTCCATTCGTCGGGTTCTATCATGATAACTTTTTCTTTTTTCAACATTTTTTTTTCGCTACGTGCCCCTTTAATTGGAACCAAATATTCTGGAGGGGCTAAAATCAGGATAACATGGTGGTAATCGTAAACTGAATGTCCATGCTCTCGTTAAATTTTGTCAATGGTAAATGCAGCCAAACTTTCTTTATGAGGCAATATAATTTTATGTAACTCAGGCTTTGTTAATGTAAGGTCAAAAGGGATATGGTTCCGATCTAACCAAGCTTATCAGATATAGGTATCAGGTCGCCTTGTATTAGAATTAGGCGACTTAGCCAATAACTGGTCATGGTATGGTGCATTGTCGATTATTAGCACACTGTTTGAAAGTACATCTGTTGATTGCGAAGCCAAGTTTTATGTGTGTCTGCGTTTATTGCTTGATGATAATTTCCAATAGAATCCCAATATTTACCTGGTAGTAATGCACCAGGTACAAAACCTTTCTCATTACCTGCATATGATAATAATATGATATGATAATAATGCGTTTACCCTTGGGAATAGGTTGTTTAACCCCTTATTTATTTTTATCAAGCCAAGACTTGCCCTTTGAATGAGAAGTATGAACATATGATTCATCCATGTATACAATATTTTTTTCGGCAGATTTTAAAGCCTGTATTTTCTTAAAACATTCAATTCTTTTTAGGCGTATAGCAGATTTTTCTGCAAGGTGACTTCTTTTTTTCTATCTTTATAAATCTAAACCCCATATCTTTAAGATTTTTTTAATGTATCTGCACATCCTTGGAAACCAATAACGTACATTAGTTTTATTTTTAAAGACTTACAGTAAGAACTTCCTTAAATCTTAAACGAAAGTCGTCTACCATGTTTCTAATCGTACTGCAATCAAAACTGTCCAGTTTTAACTTGAAATTATTCGTCGGCCTTCCTCTCTTAGGTTTGTTAACGAGCAACATTTTTTTTATTAGAAAATTCGAAATGCCGCATTTTATTTTTGTTGCCCGACCCGGTCAAGTCATGTCCAACACTTGAACCGCTAGACCACAGAGTTGATTCCTGACCGGTCAAGTTTCTATACAGTACTCTACTGCTAGTAGTTTTGTTGGTAAAAACACATTCAAATGTTGATTCATTCTATTTTACTTTTTTTTTCTAATCCGTATTGAGTGAATTGTACAAAATTACGTAATCCGCCATTTTGTTGAGGCAGCCATTTTGAATACATGTTTAATTTATACAATTGCCGTTGGTAACAAATGGCGTACTTAAATACTTAACTAAATTAATTGAAGTTTATTGATTTAAATAACAAACCTTCTATATTAAACTAACAAGCGAAAAGGTCAAGTAAAATAAAAGGTTGCAAAAATACTTCAAAAGTGTAATGAAATTGTAATAACGTAATAATATTTCACATAATACTTAAATCCCGGGTTTTATATAAGGATTTTCCGGTAATGGCTTCAACAAACGACCATTTTAAAGCCTTATTTTTGGTTGTAATCGTTGTCACACATTATTGGTTCCCGCCATTTTATGTTTCCGCTGTACTAAAGATGGTTTTTATATTTAATATTACGAAGTACTTGGCGTAATATTACATACAGTATGCAATGTTACAAAATCATAGTCTTTTGTATGTCTATAAGATTACTTATGATAATAGTCATATAAAATAAAAGCTCTGTCAAAAAATGTACTCGAAATAAATCCATACAAATGTTATAAATGGAAAGTCTGTTTGTCTATCTGTCAGTTTCACAACTAAACCGCTTTTCCGATTTGAATAGCTAAAAATTTATTTTTCGAAAATCAGCCCCCAAAGGACGATAACAGGGGACACTAGTTTGTACGAAAATACTACGCTGACAAAGTCGCGGGCAAATTGCTTGTATTTAATAATGGGTGATATCTGAAAACTAAAGTATCTATAGGCAAGGGTTGTCTTTTTAATAGTATACCTATTTGCTTGATGGCCAAGATTATTAAAGATTATTAAATCCGTTTTTAGCTACCGACTGTAAAAAGGTGTGTTATAAGTTTCACGTATCTGTCTGTGTGTCTGAGTATGTCTGTGGCATCATAAAATTAGAACGAATGCACTGATTTCAATGTAAATTTTTGTTGGAAAGCTGACGTAACCATAATGGCTCTTAGCTACACTTCATGTAGGTTCTATAGGGAGTTATTGGTATTACAAAAGTAGGTGATCCGGCGAGTCGCTGCCAAACTCAACCACCTAGTCAGATGTCACGGAGTTAGTGACGGTAAGCCTATACTCACCTTTTATGAGCTGCCTGGCAGGAAGGCAGAAGGTCTATTCTGCAAAGGAGTCCGGAACAACACGGGGGAAGTGTTGAGTTATGAGAAAAAAATCAGTCTATATAATGGTCTAACCTTGAATAAGAAAGAGTTAGACAGACAGAGTTTTGCATTTATGATAGTGAAATGGATTAGGTATTCTGGCGATCTTCGCAACCCTCGCTCGTACTAAGTAATTGCTTTTTTAAAATTTTACAAACGATTCCAAAGATTTCAAGGCTATTAATTCATGTACATGTTTTTGTTTTTTTTTTATATTTTTTTATGGAATTGTTTAGTAACAATTAATGGGTTTTGAAAAGAAACTTTTCGAAGAAAAGCTGTATTTGTTTTTTTACAGTTTCAGTGCTATTAAACGTGTCGCAATTTCACTGCGCTTTAAATAAATAAATAAATTATTTTTGTTGGAAAATGTTTTAATTCCGCTCTTCAGAACTACGGCAAATCAAATGTCTAATGTCTACAGCAGGCCAGGCCGAAGGTGGGATGTGGGTTTGCTGACTATTCTATTAAAAAAAATCAATAGCCTTTGATTAAATCTACATGTAATGTAGGTAAGAACTATTTGGATTATCTCAATTTTTAAATTAAAAAAATCCTTACTGAAATTTTCGTATGTTGTAAAATATAAAATAAATGTAAAATACGTTGAAAAGTGTCATAAGACCACGCACAGACAAACACGCACATGCACGTCCAACTTATAACGTCTCTCTTTTGACATTGGAGATTTAAATATTATGTTTAGCTAACAACTACCAAAAATATACAAAAATTTTGAAATCTGCCAAGTAGTTCTCGAATAATAAACATAATAAACCCTACTCTGTCTTAGATTTATGTCCAATTTATAAAAGTAAGAAAAAAGTATCTTCACGCTCGTATCCCCAAAGAGGCAGGCAGAGGCTCAATCAGGACACTCACGAATAGCCAAAGTCAGTTAGTCCCACAACGTGATAGGTGGCAAGCTTATCGCCAACCGGACACATATCCAATCGCGGACAGCGTTAATTTTATAAAAAAATTGAAAATACACATTTCATTTTTTTTTTGTTTCCCGACCCGGGGACTGAACCCGGGTCCTCAAGAAGTCAACCCCAACGTCGGACTTAAAATTTAAGATTATGATAGAAGTATTTCACTTAATCGACGTTTTAATTAAAATTTGATAAAACAACAGCTAAAAGGAACATTTTCGCAGCCATTTTGTAGCGATATTACATACGGAGAAAAAAGTTTTAATAGTCAGACCAAAGAGCATGACTTTTCATTTCAACGCTGAATACAAAGGGGCTAATTCTATGTTAGAGTGGACTGGAGCTGTTTCAATAGCACCTGTTGATTTGTATTCACGTCTCAAAGCTATATGAAGCAGCTTATTTTTACAGTTTATGTAAAGATCGTTTAGAATACATATAAATAGGAAAGTCTCTTTGATTCCAAAGAGGTTAATGTTTCGTCGGAATGTGTTTTTCGTATGTTTGTAACTCGATTAATCGGCTAGTTACGAATTTTGTTCATTCTTTTTTTGAACTTTATCTCATGTTTCGTATGTTACTTAAAAGTTTTATCAAAATCCGACAAGTGAGTTTTGAGTTTTTTATGAAAGATCAGCGAACAAGCACACTTATCTCCAGATGTTAAAAAACAACAGTAGCCTTTAGACACCTTAGATGTTAAAGATGCGTCGCTTTCCTATGGCCGGATAGTCTGGCCTATTGTGCAAGTCTACCGGCTACCCTACCCTCCAGACTGGAACACCACAGAGTTATTATTTTGGCAGGAATATATAAGGCCCACCGCCTACCCTAGCTAGGGAAGTAACTGCACATCACTCTACTACAAGTGGTATTGATGATAATGACCTATTTAACCTTTGCTCACCTCTTACGGGCTGCCTAGCGGAAAGGTTGATTGTCTATTCTACTCAGCGGATCCAGACCAATATAAATATAAAAGTATATAAAGTTGCATTTTTTTTGTGTACTTAGATAATCTGCAAACATTTAATATTAGTCGCCTCTGCGGTCTAGCGGTCCGGGTGTTGGACTTGACTGCATGAGGTCCTGGGTTCGAATCCCGGATCGGCCAACATAAAGAAAATTGGATTTTTCCAATTTTCTAATTAAAAAAAAAATGTTGGTCGGGATTGGAAATGTGCCCGGTTGGCGATAGGCTTGCCACCTATCACATTGTGGGACTTAGTGTCTTCGGCTAGTCGTGGGTGCCTTGGTTGTACCTCTGCCTACCTCTTCGGGGATATGGGCGTGAAGATACTTTTTTTTAATATTAGTTAAAGTGAAAAATAGTTTTACTGTAACTATTATTCGTATATAGTAGTTCTAGTATTAACGAAAGTGCCAAGCTCCATATTTTGACTAAATCATGTACCTATTTTGTCTTTTCTAACAACGATGCTACTTAAGTACATAAACCTTGGTTGACATGCTACGATCAATCGCTCAGGTATCAAACAAGGGAGATGTCGAGAATCTCCGAAACTGGTGTCATTGTATGAAAAGGTTAAGAGTGGAGTCAGGCAGATCGGATCGTGAAATGTTATACTCAACACTCTCGCTTTCTCCGTAAAGGATTTGCTTGAAGATATGTATGTGTATAAAAAAAGTTAATAATATTAATGATTAAGCTGGAAATATTACGAGTCGTGACTTACAGACGCGACGTATAAATGTGTGCATACCGTCGGCGGACGCTTTCGATTGACGTGAACACCCAGCGCGTTAAATATCTTTCGGACGTCCGAACGCTATAGCTCACGTCCGCGAATTACGTATTGGACGTACATTACCTGGATACCCTGTAAGCCGCGAATGCAAGCCGCGTCCGTCAGCCGCGCTCGATAGTTTGTTTCCAGCTTAAAAATCGGTTGCAAACAATTAAAAATTGTAAATGTTTCTTTCCGCCATTACGTCACTGTTGACTAGTGCCGTACTATAAGTAGAAGGGTAAGTTAGTCAGTAGACTCAAATATGTGCAAAAAATCCTGGACATCTTACCGTTATCTCTATTAACAAAGCTACGTTTTACAAAAACATCTAGTAAAAAACTTACAATAGAAACTAATGAATGTTTAAATTTCAATTGAATCCAAAAAGGGATATTGGTGTGGATGCATTTACACTTCAATAAAATTCAATACGTCACTTGTAGTAGGGGAGCCCGCGATGCGAAATGTGTAGTAACTCCAGCGTTATTGGGACCCATTGCACTTTGTCGATTAAATAGTGGAGAGTAAAAAAGGTCATGTGAGGTTTTTCTTTTTAGCGTTGCGTTAAGTGTCTAGAAGCTAAAATAGCAATTTCAGTCACTTGATCATAGCCGAACTCATCAGATATTAATAATATATATGCCTAATGTGTCTCCGATGACAGAAATATGTCAATCAGACACCGCCGTACTTTAATCTGACATGCGCGAGTATATTTCCAAGCCAAAAAAAATTAGATTGACAACCCTACATGTGCGTAGAGATTTGATACATAATGGAGGTGTTCAACAATGGTACAGGGTATCTCCCATATCTTAATCTGATGCGCCTGAGTTAGTCCAAAAATCCCCTCTTGGGCTCCCCTACTATTGCAAGCAATTGCCTAAAACTTTCAAAGTTAATCAAAAAATAATTTTCACTATTGACTATTCTCGTGTTTCAATTCAAATGTGTGGAATTTCCTATTTCGCAAGTTACAGGGCGTGTTGAACGAGAGCCAGAATGGCCAGACTTGGACTATTTTTATAACTAAAAGTTTTTTAGCACATGTGAACAAAGGAATGGTAAGGTAGAACAAACTTAAAGTTTGAATCATAGTGCCGGTGCAAAAATATATTTAAAAACTTTTATCGAATTACATTGTGAAATTTACGTTATAAACACAAACAATTACACTGTATGAACCCTTCTCAGACATTTTCAAAGGGCAAGGCCGTATAAAATAGTGATTTACAGTAAGTACATTTAGGATCACAACAAGAAGGTGGGACTTAGCATTCACAATACAAATATGATTATGTCAATAGACGTTAACAGAAAATTAATTAATTTCTGCTCATGGATATTAATGTAATTTAGTGAGTTAAGTAGTAGTAGTAGTAGTAGTAATATCTTCACGTCCATATCCCCGAAGATGTAGGCAGAGTTAAGTAAAATTAAAATACTCTATAGCTAATATAACAAAGTTTTCATATTTAAAAAAACACCTTTAAGACTTTCATTAACTTTGGCTTAACAAAGCTTAATTTTATGTATGTTGATTAGATAGCTAATAAAGACATTTCCTTATCTACATTTGCTATCTGATATCTAAAGCAAATATGGTTCCTAATACAAAAACATACACCTTGCAAGTTTCAAAGCATTTAAGGTCTTGCCACAGATTGGATCGTGGATCCCGATCTAGTATTCATTCTCTCTGCCACTCTCGTATCCATGTAACGCTTACATTTATTTTCACCGCGTGAAATATCCAATTCCATGATTAAATTTCTACGTTTATTGGCTGTGCTTGATTTTGTAATATCCACAAACAATTTTAACTTTGTCCATTTTTTCAACATGTTTTTTAGATTCATGATATTTATCATATAATAACTATTAAATTAAACAATAAAAGTACCCCGACATAAAGTAAAAAAATCGGTTAATCTCCCCACTTTCACCTCCCACGACTTTTAAACGACTCAACCGATTTTCATCAAACACGTCTAAGAACACTCGCACATAAGTTACCTTTAATACAAAAAAAAAGAAATGAAATCACTGCATCCATTCGGGAGTTATGATGCCACAGACAGACAGACACGTCAAATATATAACACCCCTCTTTTTGCGTCGGGGGTTAAAAATGGTTCCCTATTTCACGCCTGAACGGAACGACCAATTTCGGTAATTGATTGGCTATTTCTAGAAGATTCTCATAAAGACAAATAACGGGAAAATTGTAGGGAAAATAAAAAAAAACAATACTTTATGCATCCCGTACCAACTATTAGTAACTTTTAATATCAAGCAATACAAAAAAAAGTTATAGAAGCAATACAAAGTTCGCCCGGACAACTAGTATGTATATATTAGGTATGTTGTACATAAAACATTCATATGTACATAGTAAGAACAAAAGGAAAATGTGATTTTTCAATTATCAAAATTGCGTTACAATGTTATGAACCGAAGAGTAGACTTGAACGGCCTGTCATCCTGGATATAGGACAGTGACGCACTTGTACCTTCTAGAGTGTCTATAGATCACAGCTATCTCTCACATAGACAAACTATTTCTGATCTCAATAGCTAAAACTGCCTGGTCCACAAATGTCGTTTTACGCGGGTAGCCAATAAAATAATAATAAATAAATAAATATCCCTGGACAAATCACACAAATTGAATCTAACCCCAAATTAAGCAAATTAAATGCTTGTGTTATGGGTGTCAGTTAACGATCCTGATACATATAAATACTTAAATAGACAAAAAATAAATTTAATAAGCTTCCAGATCCGGAAATACACACATCTAAATTTTTATCACAGAAATGCCTGCCCCCGTCGGGAATCGAACCCGAGCCTCGCAGTTGGTCGATGTAGTTAGGCGTGTACGCAAGCCACTCGACCAACGCGGCGGTCAATAGCATGTAGCAATTCTATATTGTGACCAGATACAGCGTTTAACGAGCGTAGCTATGCAAAGAGCGACTTGAATTATCTGCCTATTGACTCAAATACAGCGATTATGTTGTGGATTGTATATTGTTGATGTAAACGTATGTAGTGAAGCTAAATCATCTAAATTTAGGGTGAATTAAATGTTCAAATTGCATACACCATATAACACTTATATGGACGCTCTACCCATTGTATGGCTTATGTGAAACAAATGAATATTATATTCTATTTTATAATTTTAACTTCATGATCAAAAAGTTCCGTATCGAAGTTAATTCCATTTTAAACTATATACGTTCAGACGCTACAGATACGTGCGTAGTTCTGAGATCTTACCTGAGTTTATTGCTTGTCAAGTTTACTGTATTCGCTACCGTCTCTGTAAATTATTTGTATGAAGAATCTAAGAGAAAGACATTTTTAGACCAAAAGTGGGACAGATTTCGACACGAAACTTACCGAACGTAATCTATGCCAACTCATGGTAAAGGCTCCTGTGTATTTGCAAATCATCTATCTCGCTCATTGCAAGCGGTTTACCCGCAAATTAGGAAATGGATGGACGGGTTCTACGTAGATCAGGTATACGGTAGTATATCTGAGCGCGTAAAACGCCCTGTTTAGACAGGTACTTATTATACGGGTGGAAATGTATAAAATACTCACTAGTTATTATGTCTGAACGTCCTACCTTTCAGCAATATTTAGTAAACCTATCGCCAACCGAGCACTTATCCAATCTGTTTCTATTAGAAATAAAAAAAAACATTTTATTTTTATTGCCCGTCCTGGATATCAAATCCGGGTCCTAATAAAGTCAAGTCCAACACCGGGCCGTAAGACCCAACATGCGATAAATTTAATAAAAATGTAATTTATAAATTATATTCAAATACGAGAACAAATTTTGAATGACATGATTGCCTTATCCCAGCTCTGATAAAATGTGCAACTATGAAAGTGAATAAAGCGATTAGTTCAGACACTCATGCGAGTATCCATAATATGTAGAGAGTGAGTGATTGTAATTTATTTCAGTGCGCGTTTCGCCTGAAATGCAGTTAGAAATTGAACATCCGTTTATTAGTAGGGGAGCCCAAGAGAAGATTTGGTGAGTTACTCAAGTGAGTCATATTGTGATATATACTTCGTAATCACCGTATTTTTTAGCCTTTAAATGTACAAGCGAATTTAACTATTTGAACTTAATGTAAGAATATGGGGGGGGGTCAGAAATTTTCAAACATAAGCCATCCATGTTTTAGTAGGTCTTCAAAGTGCTTCCGATGCGGGGCTGCCGGGGGGAGTCACGGGACTTCCTCTGGCCATCACGGCCTCGCACGCCAATGGCCGGAGGCGCTCCTCTTTAAGCGCGGGCCTGGTGAGGACCGGGCCGTAGCCGCGGAGCGAGATGGTGAATGCCAACGCGACCCCATCTCGCTCCTTGCCGGGCGGCAGGAAGGTCATCGTGTGGTTTTAAGTCGGTTCGAGTCCGACATAACCCGCTGCTCTCCCCCGAGAGCGGTGGGTTTCCGGGGGGATTTTCCACACGTAAAAAAAAAGGACCGAAGCCTTCAAAAATGGTAAAAAATGAAACAAAAACTTTCTCCCACTTCCCAAACTCGGATCGACCGTAATTTATTTTTCCTTTCATATTCCTCTCCTTTGCTAATGGGTAATATCCTACTGTATTTTTTTTTGGTTTCAAAAATTATTTACCCTGGTCTATTAATAATGGGTGGAATTACGAGGGTGGATCCAAAAGTTCTAAGCCCGACCAAGAAAATGAAAGAAAAGTGGGTCTAAATTTATTTTTATTTTTCGACATAGTCTCCAT
>NJDC01058116.1:160716-198894 GCA_002245475.1 Calephelis virginiensis
AGAAACCTTATGGAACCCCAACTCTTCCGTTATTATGTGTTGCACCCGGCCATAACTAATGTTTGTTATCTCAGCTATCTTACCAATGATCAAACGTCGGTCACCCAGTAGAGATCACAAATTTTATCGATGTTTTCTTTCGTGGTAGAGGATGTAGACCTTCCACTCCTAGGGTCATCTTTAATGCTCTCACGACCGCGCTTAAACTCAGCTACCCACTTTCTGACACTGGAACACGATGGAGCAGACTCCCCCAAAGTGCTCACCATATCTTAATGGATGTCTTTTGGTGATAGGCCTTTTTTATTGAGGTACTTAATTACTGCACGGTGTTAAATTTTCCTCATTATTGAAAATTGCGTCAGATTGCTTCAAACAAATAATCACAGAAAATTTATATTGTGCAGTATGGGAATGAAACTGCGCACAATAAATCAATATGACACATACTAACAAATGACGGTAGATTTTAAAAAGATGTCATAGCTCCATGTAGGTCAGGCCACGAACTTTTGGATCCACCCTCGAACTACCAATGGGCAACCACTAATATGTACAAGTAAGTCAAAATATCATACATTTATTCCCATCATACCATTCTATACGTAGGTAATAGAAATAAGACAAGGGCCATTCATTTGTTTCCTTTGTCTAGTTTATATATTAGGGTGTTGGTGTGATTGTACAATGTGACTTGATCAACCGAAATGTGCGGATACTAGGCCTCTGTGGTCTAGCGGTTCAGTTGTTGGACTTGACTCCATGAGGTCCCGGGTTCGAATCCCGGGTCGGGCAACAAAACGGAAATTGGGTTTTTCCAATTTTCTAATAAAAAAATGTTACGCGGGATAGGATGTGTGCCCGGTTGGCGATGGGCTTGCCACCTATCACATTGTGGAAATTAGTATCTTCGGTCTGTCGTGGGTGCCCTGGTTGTGCCTCTGCCTACGTCTTCGGGGATATGGGCGTGAAGATACTTTACTTTAATTTTTTTGACACACTAACACTGGGAGAGATAGAAGTATTTTTCAGCAACACGGTGTATCCAATTGTTTTTGTAACTGTGAGAATAATATCAAAATCATGCAATCATTAAAATATACATATTTGCAGTTGCCCTTCACTAGAGCAAGTTGACATTTTTAAATATTTAGGCGTGATTATTGACTTTTCGCTTTCATATAAATCTCATATATATATATATATATATAACCTCCTAGGTTAAGATAATCTTAATATATATAAATTACGTGTCACGTTGTTTGTCCGCGATGGACTCCTTAACTACTTAACCGATTTCAGTCAAATTTGCACACCGTATGCAGTTTGATCCAACTTGGAAGATAGGATAGCTTATATCTCACAAAAAAATTACTATCCAAGCGAAGCCGGAACAGGCAGCTAGTTGATTTATATATTTAAATTAATGCGACATTTAACAAACAAACAAATTCTAAAAACAATTTATCTAGCGCTGTGCCAAGCAATCATCACTTACTGCATAATCACATGGGATGGAGTTGCTAAAAGCCACCTTTTAGAGATCGAGAGGGCCTCTCTCTCTGAACGCTACTGAAAATCTGTGATGTAACGCTCGCTGACTGTATTCGTAATAGTGAAATAGAATGGGATTGAAAGAAAATGTTGGTGTTAAAATGCTAAACATTATGCACCGCTGGTTCGGTCATGGAGAAAGAATGACCGATGAAAGATTGACAAAGCATCTGCATTCAATGCGAATGTGGATAGATGTAGGAACCCGGTGATACCTACCAGGCAGCTCGTAAAAGGCGAGTATAGGCTTACCGTCACTACCATCGTGACATGTGACTAGGTGGTAGACTTCCTCAGCGACTGCCTGCGGTACCACCGCCTTACCTGTTCCTGCCGCCATAACTTCATGACGTGTTCCGGTTTGAAGGGTAAGATAGCCGGTAAACTTACTTTTGCTCGAGGTCTAACATCCCGGCCTCAGGTTGGCAATGCACCATTACCACCTTACCTATACTATACCCTACTGGCGTCAATTTCTTACCATCAGAAAATCCGTCTGCTTGTTTGCCTTCCAATATCATAAAAAAAAATAATTAAAAAATGAAACCCACATTGCTCGTGAACCTCACATCACGCCTGAAGAGATGCACCAATAGTGGTAATACTTTTTTGTTGTTTTAGTTGTTGTTAGGAAAAAGTTTTTTTGAAAAGATAACAGGGAAAATTGCAGGGTAAATGTGAAAAACAATGCTTTAATTCATTCAAACTGCTAGCAGCTGTTAATGTCAAGCTATACAAAGTTCGCTCGATGGGTTACCTAGAATGTAATACAAACAACACTCTTAAAAATCGAATCCGAGTGCTGTCAGTCAGGTTTTTATTAAGGCGAACGACTTATAAGGACTTATCATACAAGTCTGACAATAAGTTCGAATCAATGAAAAACTAAAAAGATAAGATAATCAAACTATAGTTAAAAACACACAAGACGCAAAACTAAAACTCAATCTATATGAGAACTTTAAAACCACTTTCCTGAACAAATAACGTTTTAGAATAGAACAAAAAATGAATGGAGATTCAATACAAGCAAAAAGCATGTTTAGCTGGTGTGCAAATTTTCTCAATTACACTTATAAAATTAATAAAAAATCGTTTAGCAAGAGATAATGATGACCAGTTGACTAAGAGTACCAATTGACAGCATTTTGTTTTATTACTGATAGGCGAAAAATATTACTTTTTACTATCAACTTTGTCATTAATAAAACACTTTTATATTTAACTTGCAACACGAGTATATAAAATAAATATTTTTTTATTTTTGCATGATTATGTTTGTTCAAATAAAACTTGCAACTTTTTCAAAAGATTTTCAAACAAATGACATAAACTTTCATAATCACATGTTGTTTGAACAATATGTTAGCTATAAGACGTTATTCTCAGTCCAAGAGACTCTTTTCTGTTAATGTAATATGAATACAAAATAAAGGGAATTTCAGACAAGAACTTTAGGATTAAAGTGACGTAATTCTTAATACAGTATGCGGACTTCTTGTATGTGACTATGCTTTTTGGTAAATACTTTTTCGATTTCTTGTTTGACGTAACTGTATTTGTTTATCGGAATTTTGCAAGTCAATCCTCAACCTTTTGAGCTGATGCTTTTTACAGGCATGAACGTCAGTAAGAATGCAATTTTATGGTATGTTTGAGCTGATAAAATGAGCTAAGGAGTGCGTCGCCACAAGAGCTCTTATAATACGCAATCATTCATCATCTTTGAGATATTTTGTAATTAAGGAGTGATTTTATTATTTATGCATAACTTCATTGTGTCGTAGCTCACTTATGTCGTTAACGCTCCAAATAGAGGTTTTAAGCACTTTAAAAATATCTCATAAAATATTTCATATTCAAAACATTTTGTAAGTTTTGGTTTTATTACGTTTAGAAAATTCTATTTTTTGATTTCGATAAAATATAAGAACAGATTTCAGCTGTTGTTATCCCTTCTATGTATACAGTACTAGGCTTTTATATGCTACTCAAAATTCTATGCTAGTTTGCTGTATTTTGCAAACATAACTTAAAATACAAAATAATCGACACAAAATGCGAGAAGTTATTTATAATATAAAAAAAATTGAGAGCGTGTAATTTTAATTCAAAACAACCTACACAGCTCCTTTGTTCGAATTCTCGAACTTTGCTATTTTGTTAATGGTGCTTGAAACAGCTCCATTATCTCCTCTGTTCCAGTCGAACTTCAAAGTCCAAGGCTTAGTTGTTCCTAGACTTGCAATCAATTAGCTAAAAGGTATCTAGCATCAATGGACTGTATTCACTTTGTTAGTGCATGTATGTCTAACTTTCATGCGAAGACACAAACACTTAAGTTTATAAAGCAATTTCCATTAGGAATTCATATTGTACGTAGAATAGATTTTCATACAAACCTCTATCTCCCGTTATAGTACTTAAGGAATTGGTTTTTAAAAAGTAACCTTTGAACTCAGATATTTAACTATGCTCATATTAAATTTGATCAAATCGGTCCAGCAGCTTACTCACGAAAACATTACAGACGGACCAACAGACGTTTACATATATACTATCTGTGTAATGCTTTGTAAAAAAAACTTTCAACACAAGGGGTATCAATAGGGGAATTTCTGAAAAATAGTACAGTTTGTTTGAACTGAAATCTGTAATTACCAAGTTAAGTAATTACCAAATTTGTCCAGCATAGCAGTCACGAAAACGTAACAGACAGACAGATTTTCGATTTAAACGTGTTGGACTTATATATAAATGAATTCCCATTTCGCGTGGTCATCTCATTAGTCTTAATGAGTAAAGGACGGACCAATTTTGCATTTTTTGTTTTATTGGTTATTGTCATACAGAGAAAAATCGGGAAAATGTAGGAAAAGTGGGAAAAACTACACCATAATTTTGTTCATACAAACTGTTAGTAGCTGTTGATGTTGAGCAGTATGCAGTAATTTAAGTAAATTACATATTTAACTAGCTTCCACTCGCAGTTTTGCCCACACATCAAGTTATATTTTTTAACAAACTGTAGTCTATTTATTATTCTGTTTTGTTAAGTATTTTCTCGTAGAGTTTCGTCTAAATCCATTTAACAGTTTATGGGTGAAAGAGTATCAATTCATCCATTTACACAGACTTTCGCATTTATAATATTAGTTATACCCTACTAATGCACAGGCATTAGGCATTAGGCAGATGCACAACAAGGATACCCACGACTAGCCGAAGACGCTAAGTCCCACAATGTGATAGGTGGCAAGCCTGTCGCCAACCGGGCAGATATCTAATTCCGAGCAACGTTTTTTTATTAGGAAATTGGAAAAACACAATTTTCTTTTTGTTGCCCTACCCGGGAATCGAATCCGGGACTTCATGCAGCCAAGTCCGACAACTGATCCGCTAGACCACAGAGGCGATAGAAACAATTTATAAATAACAATATAAAACAGAAATTAAAAACTCTACAACCTCCAACAATAATCTCTGGGAATAAATAATCACATTAGTTCCTATTGCCGTTAAGTTTGCAGAAACAATGATACATACACATCTAAAGTTACATATACCGATGGCATTATATATTATTAGTTGCTCTAGTCCTCAAAGGAGCGTTTATGTGCGTTTACCAATCACAGTTTAGGATGGTCACTGCCCTATTGTCTCAATAAATTTTTGTTAGAAAATAGCTAGCATCAAATTTAGTTATTTCCAAAAATATTCCAACTAAAGGCTTTGATTTTTTTTATTTGAACGGATAGATCAATTTTCCTAATTCTTTTTTGTTACTGTTCATTTGTTATTGTCAGGAGAAGGATTATATGAAAGAAAAACCTACAAAAGTTGCAGGTAAAGTGGGAAAAGTCACACTTCAATTTTGAAGTGAAAACTTCTTTTGTTGCGCACTTTTTTTGGAATGGTTGCGCACTTTTTCAGGATACTTGACCTGATCGAAAATTCGTAAGACGGCGCAGGACACTTGCGCGAATGTTCGTGTTGTCATATTTGTGTACGGTAGCGCAATAAATGAATATTGTATTCTACCATATAAAAGATAGTACTTTCATACTGATAATTAAAGCAATTCGTGCAAAATTATTCCCTAACCATTCCAAAATATCAAATGCACAACGTTAATATTCAAGTTTTCACTTCTGCCGGCACTCCCACAGTGCAACCAGATTTTTTTGCCCATAGAAACTGTTCTGTAGAACTGTTAGTATTAATTCGAAATTTGTCTAAAATGAGAGACATAAAAGCACGTAAAAAGATAAGTTGACCACTACGCTAATTTAAATTTCGCTGACCGAAAATTCATTACAAACTGACCCCATTCTATTGTGTTTCTTTGTGAACCGTTAATGTCCAAATATTTACTTACGTTTACATCGTATAGGCAATATTAGTGTTAACAAAAAAACATTTCGTGGGAATAAACAAACAATTGACAATAGTTTTACTACACTTACCATATTGTTTTGCTACGTTTTATTATTATTTATTTAGTGTACACAATAGTAAAGTTTCGCAGCGACTCACCCGGATTGGTACCACCGCCTTACCTATTCCCGCGGCCATAACGTCCTATGCTTGCCGTTGACGTGTTCCGGTTTGGAGGGTAAGGTAGCCGGTAAACTTACTTTTGCTCGAGGCTTAACATCCCGGCCTCAGGTTGGCATTACCACCTTTGGTGTGTCTAGGCAGCGTGAATTTCTTACCATCTGCTTGTTTACCTTCCAATATCATAAAAAAATAGTGTAGAAAGGCGCACTTAATGCAAGATGGCATTCTTTATCAGTCAACTTAGCTGGATGGGGTTCACAGAACAAATGATAGTAAATCTTACAATAATGAAGTATATACTACATGAATTTTCAGCCAATTTGCAAAGAGGTGAACCCAGGTTAAACTATAGGTCATTACTAACAAGACTATTGATAGTAGAATGTTTAGCAGCAACTTGCCCGGATAGGAATCCACCGCTTTAACTAATCCTGGCGCCATCATGACTGCGTGTGCTGGTAGACTTGCGCCTTAGGACAGCGACGCACCCGTAACATCCATAGTGGCCACGGTTGTCTCTTATCATCATGAGACCCGTGTGCATGTTCGCTGAGTTCTGGCGTAAAAAAATTGTGACGTAAAACTAAAGCGTCCTGGTTGTACCTTTGTCTACATCTACGGGGATACCGGACGAAAGACATCTTTGACACAGAATTTAAAATTACTGTAATACAGCAAGTATTAAAGTAACGTCATTAAAATATATTAGAAATAAATTATTTACTACATAATATATACATAGAAGTGTAATAGTAGACAAACAATAGTTACCTCTTGTATATGTGTTCGTAAACATTTCCGTGTCTGAGTTTAGAATTTTTTTTCTAGTATTTTTTTATAGTAAGCAAAGTAATTGCTATTTGGATACAATAATACTTTCACATTAAAAAAGACAATTATTATATTAGAATTTAAAAAAAACACTACTGATATATTAATAAAATGTCTACCCTTGTTGGGAATCAACCCCGAGCTCCGTGGATGATAGAATTTAATTCATAAGAATCTTAACGCTCGGACCTCCGAATAGATGGATAGAGTACAACCAGGGCACCTACGACTAACCTAAGATACTAAGTCCAACAACATTATCGGTAGCAAAACTGCCTAAAGCCGGCACTTTTCCAATTCTAGTCGATAAGAATGTTTTGTAATAAAACAATTAAAAGCAAAAATTCCTCGTGTTGGTCCGGGCTCCTTTGCAGAATTGACCATCTGCCTTCCTGTCAGGCAGCTCGTAAAAGGCGAGCAAAGGCTTACCGTCACTAACACCGCGACATCTGACGAGATGGTAGAATCCTGCTGCCATAAAGTCAGTGCTTGCCGTTGCCGTGTTCTGGTTTGGTGAATAAGGTAGCCGATAAACTTACTTTTGGTCGAGGCCTTACATCCCGGACTCAGATTGGCAACGCACCATTACCACCTTTGATGTCTTTCGTCGACGTGAATTTCTCACCATCAGGAAATCCGTATGCTTGTTCGCCTTCCATTATTATAAAAAAAGGATTTCATGTAGTCAACTTCAACTCCACTATACCACAGATTCGAATCATAGTTATTTATTCGAAACAGCTTTGAAGTTTCAAATTACAACTGATCACAAGTCTGCGGTAATAATGTGGTGATCCACAACCGGGATTAACAGTCGAGCCAACAAACAGTGGAAAGCTCCACCGGTGATCACAAGCTTAGGGACAAAGTGGGTTGAAAAGTGAAACTTCTAATTCGTAAATACTGTGTCAGTGCAGAACATTAGCTACGAATTTTGTTTTTTAATTTAAAAAAGGTGGTTATATGTTTGACTCTTTTTTTATGTGTGTTGGATTTGTCCTTAATTTCTGAACCAATTTTTGCAATTCTTTTTTTTCTTTTTCTGAAAAAGAGTACTTACCAGGAAAATCGAGGAAAAACTTATTTTGGTGTAAGTAAATGATTGACTTATTGAAATCGAAGACAGTTTTAACAGTTCTGCTACGCCTAAATTAGTGTTAATGTAATATAAATATATATATATTTATAAATCCCCATTTCGCATGGTCATCGCATCTTTTTTGGTACTGGACCACTTGGACCACTTTTGCTAATTGGTTTTTCTAGATGGCCTATCTTTATCTGTAGATAGGTTATTACTATTAGCCGTAAGACACAAACGAGTGCTGTTACAACTGAGCTGGTCTGATGATTGAGTTCGTAGATAGAAGACGTAACCCTTAAATACCTGGTGGTAAGACCATAATTATTGGACTCAGTCGATTCGGTTTAAATATATTTGTTCATATTTTCTAAAAAATAAAACTTGATGACAAGGATCTGATGAATGAACTAGGAGGTAACTAATGGGTCAAAGTTTTAAAGTCACGGTATAAGGTATGTTTTTTTTTTAATTTGCGGTTCATCTAAAAAAGAGAGGTGTAAGTTTGACGTGTTTGTGTTGGTATGTTTGTCTGACTGTGGTATCGTACCTCTTAAACAACTGTGTTCTTTTTTTTCAACCCCCAACGCAAAACTCGTAAACGAATGGTGTGTGTATGTGTGTGTGTGTGTGTGTGCGTGTGTGCGTGTGTCCGTGTGTGTGTGTGTGTGTCGCACTCAAAAAGTGACAATATTCCTCTTGCTTGGCTAAACAAAGTTGCCTCTTTATGACTATAATGGGCAGAAAAATAGCATAGACTCCTCGGGCAGTAATAACACTTCATATGACCTGGATATAACTTAACGGTGTCAGTGTCGTTTACCGTTTTGTGCTGGTTAAACAATATTTGACAACTATAGATGCAGACATAAATATGTAGGTCACACTTTAAGTTTTGCGTAACTTAACAAAACAACATGTTATGACTACAATATTATGCTTATTGCTTTTCAAAATAATCTCCTTGACGTTTTAAACAATTTTTCATTCGATTGAACCTTTTTTTTAATACAGGAGGACCACAGTATATCTGAAGGCATGTTACTGCCACTTCCGAGTTGGTAAAAGTAAAACCTCTTACCAAATCTTTGATTTTGGGGAAAATACAGAAATCACAAGGTGTTAGGTTGAGGCTATGTGCAGGATAAGTGACGAAATGTACTTTTTCGGAAGCTAAAAATGACTTTGTTTTGTTGGCCGTTTGTGAAGAAACATTATCATGGTGTAGGAGAATGCGGCTTTTGGGTCATCCTCGCGATCATTTTTTTACCAAAGTTTCTCGCCTGTCTCACCTTCTTTGGCCTCTTCTCATTTTCAAACAATCATTCACAGAATTGCTGTTTCTTTTCGGGTTCAAAGCAATAAATCCACATTTCGTCTCCTGTGACAATGTCATAAACAGCATTAGAATGCACGTACTTCAGTAGCATCTGTGAGCACCATTTCTCACGAGCTTGCTTCTCCTCCGCTGTCAGCTCGTGAGGGATCTAACGACAAAAAAGTTTCTGAAGTTTCAATTCTTGGTTTAATATTTTCTGAATTTGGCTCACACCAATCCGTAACAGTCCTCGAATTGTCTCATAGGTAATCCGGGAGTTTTCTTCAATTAACCGCTTAACAGTAGCCACATTATTTTCGTTGACGACAGTTGAAGGCCGCCCTTTACGAAACTTGTCATGTAAAGAAACTCGAACTCTCTCAAATTCAGCAATATATCAGGTCACGGTGCTCAAATAAGGTGCTTCTCTCCCAATAGCATTTTGAAGACGAGCGGCACAGTTTTGCGTAGAAAAATAACTTTAAAAATCATAATAAGTCAACGCTCTAAAATCTTTCAGACTTAATTCCATATTCTTTGCGTACGTAGAGCTTTGATATGTGATAAAAAATCAGTTGAAAAATTATTATTTCCCGCCAATTGTTTTTTTTATAACGAAGAAGGTTGCAACGTTTTAAAAATATTACATTCGAAATTCAAATAGTTCCGATTAGCTAGAAGTGCAAAACTTTTAGTGTGCCCCATATAAAACACAAGTTAACTCAAATAATTTGGAAATAAATCCTACATTGCGGTATCACAATTACTTATTCGTATACCAAAACTCACACTATATTAAATTTCACCCATACAACGCAGTTTACAATCATGCAGTTAATTACCTCCAGCTGTAAATTCTGCTTATAGTGTGGTATTAGCAAGTTAAATCGAGGCCAGTATCAGCTCTTTGATGTGTTATTTGCTATCGGGAAATAGATTAATGATTATTAACTTTCTAGAACAATAAACATGTTTATCAATTTAATCATGTGAATCTAGTCTAATAACGTCCAGTATTACTATTTAAATTATGCGATTTGTCTATATTCGTCAAGCTTCGGAAATCAAAATGTCTTTTAAATATGTAAATGGAGTTGTTATTACACATAATTAACCATTTCGCTTAAATTTGAATCGTCAGCCAATTTAAAAATGAAAGTATAAAGTGTAAGAAGAGTAGAAAGCCGAAGCGCATAATTTAAATAGTATTTCTGTAATGTATGGCAAAATTAAGTTAGTTTTTTTATGTTAGAGGTCAACGAACACGTACACGTCTCTTCTGACGGTAAAAGACAACTGTGGCTTATTAAGACATTTCCGACAGACATTCCCCGTGTTGGTCGAGGCTTCATTGCAGAATAGACCATCTGCCTTCCTGCCAGGCAGATCGTAAAAGGCGAGCCTAGGCTTACCGTCACTAGCACTGTGACATCTGACTAGGTGGTAGAGTTTCGCAGCGACTCGACTGGATTGGTACCACCGCCTTACCTATTCCTGCCACCATAACGTCATTACATGTTCCGGTTTGAAGAGTAAGGTAGCCGGTAAACTTACTTTTGCTCGAGGCCTAACACCCCGGCCTCATGTTGGCAACGCACCATTACCAGCTTTGGTGTCTCTTGGCGGCGTGAATTTCTTCGTTTGCTTGTTTGCCTACCAATATCATAAAAAACACCTTAGATGTTTCAGGTGCGTCGCTGTCCTGAGGCCGGTTTGGAAGACCCATTCTGCAAGTTTACCCAGACTAAGTTTTTACTGTCCAGACCGGAACATAAAAAAGTCTCAGAAGCGGCAGAAATAAGGCGGCAATTTGCTGCACAGCTCTGGTAGTAGACTAGTGATCGTGTTGGTAGCGACCATCATTTGAAACTCATATCTAATCATAAGCTGCCTGGCAGAGAGGCAGTTGCTCTATTCTACTCAGTGGACCAGGAGGCTGATTATATATCTCAGTGGCTAACTCAAAATGGAAAAGTGTACATCAAATAGCTGTCAAATGACGTGTTTTATATTTACTATCTCCAGTGACCAACAGAAATACAATAGAGATAGCAAACACAAATGACGTCATTTGACTATACTTTTTCGTTTTGAGTGAGCCACTGAGATACATAATCAGCCCTCAAGACTCTAGTAAGCAGTATCGGTGCAAAACAACTCTTACATACATATATACATGCATATTTTGGCGCCAAGTCCTTTACTTCGTAGCGGTGGCTTCGTTACTCAAGCTCATCTAGTGAGATTTGAGAGCAGCGAGGAAATAGACGATACACTAATTTCTTCATGATTATTTCATTTGTGCACTTTCACTGAACAAAATTAATCTAATTCCCACCTAAATTAACCAATTTCAGTTAATATAAATACGAAATTCATTAATAATGAAAAAAATACGACCGTCTTCGCTCGGGATGGCGCCAAAACTCCCCACACACGTTCCGCAAGTAAATATATTTATTTGACGTTTATAAGTATTTATACCTATACTAGCTGCCCCGGAGAACTTCGTTTCACCCGATCAGTTTGTATAAGAAAAAATAAAATGTTGTTTTCCTTGGATTTCCACAAATCATTCTACACCAAAATTAGTCAAATCGGTCCAGCTGTTCTCGTGTTTTAGTGAGAATAACGAACAAAAATTGATTTTTGTAGAACAGATATTCACTAATCAAAACTAATGTCCAGTGACAGTAATCGACAAAAATAACCTGTATCCTTGACAATTTATAATAAAACTTTTATAATTTGCATAATGGTAATGTGTTTTAAAAAATCTATACACACAAGCACATGCGCTCTAGCACGCCAACACTAATAGAAGCACTCGTAATATACACAAAGGATAAGTACAGCTATGTATACTTGACCTGTATATTTATTTCTATTTATATTGCTTACTTAAAATAGGTAAAACTGATAAAATAATTATAGGTATACCCCGAAGGCAAAAGAAGAGTATTATTATAAGTTTCACGTGTGTGTGTGTATGTGTGTGTGTGTGTGTGTGTGTGTGTGTGTGTGTGTGTGTGTGTGTATGCGCGTGCGTGCGTGCGTGCGTGCGTGCGTGCGCCCAAGGCCCATTAGAATGCAGTTTTTCTTTGTTTAAATGCTAACGAGAAGCTAAAGGTTTTGTCGAGGGCTTTTCGGAAACCAGAAATATTAGATTAAAATATTATACCGTCCGAATACCAAAAATGTAATTTTTTCTCGTTTTCCATGGGAATTCAGCATCAGATCTAGAATTGGTTACAATGGGACCATATTGGAATTATGCTATCTCAAAAATATTTTAATTAGTATACAATTTCGCTGAAATTGAGTATCTTACATACGTAAGTACGGACGTCGGACATTTAACTTCCTCGTTTGAGAAGTCTCTTAAAAATCAACGATACTTAGGAAAACTTTCACACATAACTCTAAATAAGAATATTTGTGGATCCAAATCATATTTTAACTAAACAGAGAGCTATGCAGCTTATTTGGATTGCCCGATCTGTATTTGCTATTATCGTGTTCCGTACTGGAGTCTAGGGTAACTAGTTTTTAATACACTTAGACCCTGGTCACAAAATAATGATTCTCCAGTAACATCTATTATGTCTATACGTGTAGATAGTATCTTGTCACTAGCTCAGCCACCTACTTGATCGTTAGGTTAAAAAATGTTTTAGATATTAAGATTACAAAAAATGCAAAATTTTGTTAAACTTCTGTAACTAAATCAAATTTCAAGTAATAGAATTATTTATTTACATAATGTAACATAAAGTAATATTAAAAATATTAACATAACAAACAGATTATCAAAAGCGGTAAAATGAAAAGAAAAGAAAATATATTTATTTGCGGAATATGCGTGTTGAAGCTGTTACAAAATTATTTAAGCTTTCTGCCACATTTTCCACATTGTGGTATTCAAATATTTTAATATTTATAAAAAGTAATTATTTGATTATGTACATAATTTTCTGATGTTAGTACAAAAAAATTGATTTTATATTTATTACAATTTTAATTATAAATTATAAACAACTAGCTGTTACCCGCGGCTTCGCCCGCGATAAATTGAGATGTAAGCTATCCTATCTCTCAAGTTGGATCGAACTGCACATGGTGTGCGAATTTTATTGTAATCGGTTAAGTGGTTTAGGAGTCCACTGAGGACAAACATTTACACGAGATTAATATATATGTATTAGAGATTTTAAAATGTAAATAAATTTAACCCTTTCTACCGCAAACTACATACTACTGAATACAAAAATCGAGTCGTTTTTCTTACGAATGTAACATTGCCCTTAGTTTTTTGATGACTTGCCTTTTGACGGTTATTTTACAAAAACTGAAAGGACTCATGAAATTGAAAAAAATCTCAAATTGATCTAACCTTAAAGTAAATTACATTCAACGATACTAATAAATAGAAATACTGAATAAAAAAAGATACATAACATTAAATAGATACCCGTATAAATTTAATAAATAGCCAGACCCGCATACACAGACAGAAATTCCTCATACAAATTCCTGCCCCCGTCGGGAATCGAACACAAGCCTCACGGTTGGTGGGTAGAGCAAGCCGTATACTCTAACTCCTAGACCAATGGAACGGTCAACTCCATTACAAGCAACTTAATTAGGAAATGATATTATTTCGGTATAATTATAAAAAAGCAATTTGTAAATTTCGATGAAGCGTTTATTATAAATTGTACGTTTTCTCTTTAATAAAACAATATTATTATTAGACCGCCTCGTTGATTGAGTGGCTATCGTACACTCCTAATAACACAGACCAACCGCGAGGCTCGGGTTCGATTCCCGACAGGGGAATTTCACATTTGTGTTTTGAACATTTAGATGTCTGCATTTCTGGGTCTGGGTGTTTATTAAATTTATTCTGGTATTTCTTTAAGTATTTCTATGTATTAGTATCGTTGACTAACACCCGTACCACAAGCAGATAATTTGCTTATTGGATGGATGGATTCAATTTGTGTAAAAAAACATTACGTAGTGAATACGTTGTTTGTGTGAGTAATAGTAAAAAAAAATCCATAGTTATTACATACATACATATCTTCATGCCAAGTCCCTTACGGGGTAGGCAGAGAGTATCGAGTGCCAGACCTCACGATCCTGACAAACCTGTCTTGCTTCCTTCATATTCATAACCCTTTTCATACAAACACGCTGGTTTCGGAGACTCTTGACACCACCCTCGGATAATATCCGATTGATCTGATCGTGAAATGTCAGCCTTTGTCTCCCTGGGTACCTACATCCATCCACATTCGCATTGTATATCTGCTTTGTCAATCTTTCATCTGTCATTCTTTCCACATGACCGAACCAGCGGAGCATGCACTTTCGCATTTTAACACCAATACTTTCTTTCAATCCCACCCTTTCTCGGATCACACTGTTACGAATGCGGTCAGCGAGCGTTACACCACAGATTTTCCGTAGTTCTCTCATTTCGACCGCATTTATCCTACTTTCATGCTCTTACTGACATACCCAACTCTCGCTTCCATACAATAACGTTGGAATAAGCACAAATTATGCAAAGCGAGTCTAGCTTTTTGACTCAAAACCTCGCTTTAGAATAGCTTACCCAACGCTCTAATAGCTATTAAAACTAGTATTTCATAAAACTTTTTAGTATAGAATATATTCATCATCGCTTCACTACATGGTATAGAACAAAATCCCGTTCTCTGTCCCTATGTCCCTTTGTATCCTTAAATCTTTAAAACTACGCAACGAATTTTGATGCGATTTTTTTAATAGATAAAGTGATTAAAGAGGAAGGATTATATGTATATTATTTACCCATGTAAAGCTAGGGCAGGCCGCTAGTTTTGACTAAAAACATTTGTGTCTTTACAAAAATAAATAACTTACAAATAAAGTGCACTATGTTGTAAAAGTCACTTACAGTACAGTTTATTTTTTGTAACAGTATTTTTTTAGTAATATCTCAATCTCCTGAAATATTGCATGAGTGTGTTCTGGGTGGGTGTTGGTATTGACAAAGGCGTAATTAATATTTTTAATGAACTGTAGTCTATACATAAAATATTCCATACATATACTAAAACAGCAATAAAACTAAATCTGCACATGAAATATTTAAATTGAAATCCGTTCATCCATTCAAAAGTTATGATGCCACAGACACATACACAAATATCAAACTTATACTTACTTTTTAAATAGGAACTTAAAAAGATACGTAAGTTAAATTTTAAGAGAAAGCTAGTACTAAAATCACCTTTTTTATGATATTGGAAGGCATATAAGCAGACAGATTTCCGATGGTAAGAAATACACGCCATCTAGAGACACCAAAGGTGGTAATGTTGCTTTACCAACCCGAGACCGGGATGTTAGGCCTAACGCAAAAGTAAGTTTACCGGCTACCTTATCCTTCAGATCGGAACCGAACACCAGCGCTGACGTTATGATGATATTAATAGGTAAGGCGGTGGTACCAATCCGGGCGAGTCACTGCGAATCTCTACCACCTGGTAGGAAGACACGGTGCTATTAACATTAAGCCTATGCCTTTTACGAGCTGCCTGGCAGAAAGGCAGATGCTCTATTCTGCAAAAGAGCCCGCACCAACACGGGGGTAACCTACAAATATTTTTATATATTTTAAGTTAAATCTGACAACATACATGTCTTTTCGTCAAGTCCCTTAATAACTGCATGAAACGGACTAACTTTGAACCGTGCAATACATAATTTCACCCGCATATAAAGTTTAGCGATGGAACTTTAGAGTATCAGCAAGTTAGAAATGATTTTCCACATATCCTGTACGTATATCAAAATAATCTTTTAACTTCAGAGTACCAAGCGCTTAACTTCTCGGACTTGACGAGGCGGCGCTCGACTGCTTTATGTTCATTCAAGTTATAATACGTTTTAGTTAAAGACAGAATTGGTATTTGTCAAGATTACTATAAATCTTAATATATATAAATTACGTTTCACGTTGTTTGTCCGCGATGGACTCCTAAACTACTAAACTTTAATCCAACTTGAAAGATAGGATAGCTTACATCTCAATTTATAATTAAAAAGAATTAACATCCGAGCGAAGCCGAAATAGGCAGCTAGTATACATATAAAACAGTATTGTAACTGGTGGTCTCGTGATATCAAGTTCTTTGTTGGGTTTGATCATGGGCACCCGGGTTCGATCACCGGTTCGGGCAACAAAAAATAATTGCGTTTTTAAATGTCTTAATAAAAGCTACGTTGCCGGAAAATTAATACATGCGCCCGGTTGGTAAAGTGCTTGCCACCTATTACATTGTGGGATTTAGTGATTTCGGCTAGTCGTGGGTGCCCTGGTTGTACATCTGTCCTATCTCATCGTGGATACGGGCATGCATGTACTTCTTTGCTTTTATATGTTTTTAAAACAAACAATGGTTGCTCAGTACTGTGCACAGAACACTTAAGTTTATGGCGCTTAACACGCTGCCATTGTTTCATGTGATATGTTAGTTAAGAAGCATTTGGGTCTCCTAATCGTAAGATGTAGCCCTGGCCTATAGACACCATAGATTTTACAGAGCGACGTATCTGTAAGATCTATGGTGTCTGTAGGCCAGGATTTAAATATCACCGTAACACAGAATTCGCATTTCTTTCGATGCTTATTTATGTGAGAAGTGAGCAAAATAAATTCATGGCTCTCCTGATGGTAAGATAGCCGTGGCCTATAGTGGCATATGTTACAAGTACGTCGCTGTCCTGTGGTCGGAATTTTAGGCCTATTGTCCAAGTCTGCAGGCTACCCTGGCTCTGTCCTATCAGTCATTATGGCGAATAAGTAAGGCGGTGGATCCCTACCTATATATATGGGCGAATCGCTGCACAGTACTCTAACACCAGTAGTATAGTTGGCGCTGTTACTTATATTTTATTATCTTATTCATAAAAATAGTAAAATGTCACTTCGTAACAAAGTGACACTTTACAAAACATGTGTTAGACACATATTAGCCTACGGTAGTGTAGCCTTCGCGCATACCTTCCCGTCCCATATTAAAAATGACAAGTAGTCCAGAATAGGTTCATGAGAACTACCACGGGTGCTCCGTGGTACGTTCGCAACGAGGACCTACATCGCGACCTTAATTTATCCACGATAGCACAGCATTTCAAAGAACTATCTGAACGTTACATTTTAATAATGGCCCACCCGAATCCGGTGTTAGCACCCGCGTGTGACTATACACACCGGCCGCGGACGCGCCCCAAAATCATAGAGGACATCGCCACGAGTTATCGGATCCTCCGGACCCAATAACCGCGGCAAACGCTATACTCCATCCCAATCCGAACACGAATTCACAATACAACAACATCACACTACACCGTCGCCGCCGGTCTAGGTAACGAAGACCTCTCTTGCGCCCGGCCCCTGACGCCGAGCGACGAGCCGCCACTAGTCCTCCATCAAGTCCACCCAGTAACCAGAACGCCGCCCCAAGTCGAGGTACGGTCTCCCGACAGCCCTTGTTGCTGGCGTTGTAGGTAACAATCCAATCCATTTAAATAATGATGTCTCGGGCTGAGCACTCTAGTCGGCCCACAAAGCTCGGTGAAGTTGTAAAAACCGCGAGGTTAGCAACAAATTAGTCATTTTAAAAAAAACCTATATTTTAACGAGTGCTCTCCCCTTACTAGCTGCCTGGCAGAGAGGCCTGGTCTATTCTATTCAGTGGACCTGGGGGCTGATTATGTATCTCAGTGGCCAATCGAATCTGGAAAAGTGTACATCAAATAGCTGTCAAATGACGAGTTTTATATTTGACCAACGGAAATCTCCAATGACCAACAGAAATATAATAGAGATAGCAAAACACAAATGACGTCATCAGTCATCAAAACACAAGAACAAGCTTCTTAAACAAAAAAAAGGCTGCATATACAAAAGTCTCATAACCTTTCTTACATGTTATAATTAACACGACTTTATTAACAGGCAAGTCTTAAAAGCCCATGATACGTGCTATAAAAGTCAAATAGTAACTTAATGAATAATGATTGAATATAGCTTCGTATGTGTTTGTAAATGGAAGATTCGCAAACATTCGTGACTAAGGTCATTTACTGTGATAAATTATACTACAGATAGTATGATGATAGCTACAAAAATTATATACACACGAAAATGTTACCCGTTTTTTGACACTTTTACTTTTTGAGGCTTTTATAGAAATCTTATTTCGGCATCCACTTTTTAAATTTTCGTAAAAAAATGTTTTTTTAAAAAATTACTTCTTTAGCGATCTGGTGTTGGACTCGACTTCAAATGGAAAAGGAAATGGACTTCAAAGGAAAAAATGTGTTTTATAATTTCTTTTTAAAACAAAATTGTCCGGGATTGGATATGTGGCCCGGTTGCCGAAAGGCTTGCTGTCTATGGCGTTGCGTGGGTCTTGTGTCTACGGCTAGTCGTGTGTGCACCAGGGCTATTGTAGCTCTGCCTACGATTTCGGGAATATGGGCGTGGATATACAAATACGCATTATTTCAGAAGACATTGCGGGAAATAAATAAAAATTATGACATTACTTTTCAACTTTAGGCGCTACTAGTTTGTTGACGTTACTATTAACGAGAAAAATATAGTATTTAAAATATGTTATTAGCTGTTGCCCGCGGCGTTGCCAGCGTTGTTAATAGTCCCACAGAAACTATTATTCGGGATAAAAACTATCCTATGTATTAATCCAACTTACCCCCTAGATCAGTGCCAAGTTTCATGAAAATCGGTTCAGCAATTTTTGCGTGAAGTAGTAACAAACAAACATACAAACTTTCGCATTTAAAATATTAGTAGGATACATTTATAATTAAACTATGCAGGCTTGTAGAAAACTTTGTTTTTTTTGTTTGTCGCGGTTAGAGATCTGTGACGTCAGTACTCTAAATTGTTGGGATTTGGAACTAATTTAATAACGTAACCATTTCTCAACGCAAAAGGATTGTGACATTTACATTACTTTCTTCCCAATCTTTCGAAAGTGTAACCATTTCACAAACTTTTAAATAACTTGCAATGTAGCTTTATTTGTAGTTTGAATTTTGCAACTTAATTATAAAATAGGCTATTTTTGGCAAGTTTATGAGAAATAAATGTTATGATATAGTGGAGCCGTTATAACGACCTTTAGGTTATAATGTTATAATGGCTTAAGGCCATAGGATCTCCTAAAACTCACAAATTTATCCTATCATGTTTGAGCATATTTGATACGCTTTGAACAGAACCTCTTCTTCTTTGACCAAAAATCATATCAGTAGTGTTACTTTTGAACCTCGATTCATGCAGTATTGAGAATTGGAATCGAGTATGTCATTTTAGGTACTCTTAAACACAGAGCAAGCGAATTATTATCATTAAGTCAATAGCAACGGATTCGTTGAATTTATTTGTAAATAAATGTTAATAATCTGCTAGTATTATGTTCTAAAGCAATTAAAATGACATATCCGATTTCGAATTCTAATTCAAATGATATCGAGATTCAAGAGTAACCCTTCAGGTAATAATGGAGATGGGATACCAATATCACGCGTAAGCAATGATTTGGGAAGCAAATAGGTAGTGATATAGTTCTTTAACTAAGATTTATCAAAAGAAATATCATTTTCTCGTGTATCCCGAGGAAATAGTCACATCTGCAAACTGGAAACACGCGATTAGTCGACGGTAATATTAAAAATAACTACATTAATATTTAATACTCTCGAGCCCCTACTACTAAATTAACAATGTAATAGGTGACAAACCTTTCGCTAACCGGGCAGTGGTTCAAACCCGGACAGTGTTGTTTTTAATAAAAAAATGGAAAAACACATTTTAAGTAAAAAATTTGACATAAATCGTCGTGCTAGGTACATTATTTATCACTGAAGAACGACTGCACCGATTTGGTTGAAAATGAATACCGAGGTAGCTTAAGACCAGGAGACGAACATAGGATACATTTTATCCCGCTCGAATTTACGGAAACTAGAAAAACTAAAATTTCAATTTTTCCAATAAAAACTGAACGGGTGTAATAAAATTTGCTGGAGCAGTTAGTTATAGATAATTTAATATCATGAATAAAAAACAAAACGATTTACGTAAGGTTATTGGAGTCGGAGTAGTAGAATGTTATTCGATAGTTCTTTTTTCAAAAGTCAGGTCATGACTCCAAGATGTTTCGAAATAAATATAAAATTAAAATTAAATTAAACAAGTTGTGCTTGAGTAAAATTCCAGGGTATAAAATTCGATTTCCATATTGGATTCCCTGGAAAAATAAAATAATATGTTTTCAATTTTCCATTAAAAAATAACGTTACCCAGGATTGGACATGTACCTACCCGATTGGCGAGAGGCCTGCCACCGATCACAGTGTAGAACTTTTGTCTTCGGCTAGTCATGGGTGCCTTGGTTTTGCCTCTGCCTACCTGCCTACCTCTTTGGGGATATGAGCGTAAAAGTTTGAGAAAAATATTAGCTTTGTCAATATGTGCTTATAAAAATGTATGTATTCTGTTCAATTAAAAAAATCATTAATTAGAGCAATATAAATTTTTCCACGTGTTAGTCCGGGCTTCCCTGTGTTGGTCCGGCCTCCTTTCCAAAATAAACCATCTGCCTTCCCACCAGGCAGCTCGTAAAAGGTGAACATAGACTTACCGTCACCAACACCGTGTCATCCTGCTAGGTGGGAGAGTATCGCAACGGCTCGCCCGGATTGGTACCACTGCATTACCTATTGCTGCCGCCATAACGTCAATGCTTGCTGTTGACGTGTTCTGGTTCGGAGGCTAAGGTAGCCGATAAACTTACTTTTGCTCGAGGACTAACATTCCGGTCTCAAGTTGGCAACTCGCCATTATCGACATTGGTGTCTCTAGGCGGCGTGAATTTCTTACCGCCAGGAAATCCGTCTGCTTGTTTGCCTTCCAATATCATAAAATTAAAATAAAAATCTACCCCCTAAGGTGTAAAACGGGGGGCGAAAGTTTATAAAAAAGTCCGTCTTTTTTCTTCGGCGTCGGGCTTGACTTCTTGAAGTCCTAGGTTCGATTGCCGTGTCGGGTAGCAAAAAAAATTAGAAAATGTATATTACATTTTTTTTTGCTCGGGTTTGGATATATGTGCCCGGTTGGCGATAGTCTTGCCACCTATCACTTTGTGGGGCTTAGTGTCTTCGGCTAGTCATAGGTGGCTGGTTGTTTCGGCCTACTCCTTCAGGATATGGGCGTGAAAATACTCTACTGTACATCATTATAAAAATAATTTATAAAAAATAGCATTTAAGATTGTATAACTTTTCACGGACTTTAACATTACTGAATCTCAAACACCTTTTGAAAAAAGGACTATCAAAATGTGTTCTTTGCTTTCCGAGTAATCGCGTTACAAACATAAACACAAATATACAGTCGAATTGAAAACCTCCTCTATATCGTCGAAAGTTGGAAGGAGTCGGAAAAAACCGTACCTATTTATCCACTTACATTCAATTTGTTTTCCGATAGGATTAACTTGAAACGACGTTGTTCAAATCAAAACTAGATTGATCACTTCGTAATTACTTGAATGAGATTGAATGCTATTTAGGACGTTAATTATAGATGTTACAATTCACCAGCCCTTTGAGCTTAATCAAACGCAAAATAATTGGTATGTAACATATTAAAGTACAGTTAGTATCACGCGACTTCAGTGTCGAATTTTTTTTATGATATTGGGAGGCAAACAAGCAGACGGATTTCCTGATGGTAAGAAATTCACGCCGCCTAGAGATACCAAAAGTAGTAATGGTGCGTTGCCCAACTGAAGCCAGGATGGATGGAAAGTAAGTTTACCGGTGTTTCCAAACCATCAGCGGCTAGCACTGACGTTATGGCGGCAGGAATAGGTAAGGCGGTGGCACCAATCCGACCGAGTCGCAGCGAAACTCTACTAACTGGTTATGTGTCACGGTGTTAGTGACGGTAACCCGATGCTCGCCTTTTACGAGCAGCCTGGCAGGAAAGCGATGGTCTATTCTGCAAAGGAGCCCAGACCAGCACGAACAAAAAAAGATATACAAATTTTAATTCCGCATAAAAACCTTCAGGGGATGATTTTGACGATATAAGCAGCCTATGCTTGAACTAGGTTATTTAACATTGTGCATATCTAATAAAATCAGTCTATTTATTTAGCCGTGAAAGCGTATCATACAAACAGACTTTTATATTTACAATTTATCAGAAGAGTACATTTTTGTACAAACTTTTACCCCTCATTATCTATATAATAATACGTGATGCAAAAACTGTCGACCCCTTTTCACGAAAATTACGCGGATAATATTTTTCAATAATAATGCTTATAAAGTATATTATAATATAATCAATAAATAAAACATTATCCACACTACCATGCATTTGACACACACAAACAAATATATTGATGATAACGATAAAAGATCACTGATGGCGCACTAAAAAGTTTGGAAGCAGAAGTCTGAGAAATGAAGATGGTGCTATTATCAACAAGATATTAAAATTTATTATGGTCGAATTTTGGACCAATGGGCGACCAGTAGTAGTAATTTAGGGGTTGACTTTTTAAAAAAGCAGTCTATGTTTTAACGACCAGAGATATGAGTTTAAGTTTTGACGAGTTTACGAGACTTGCTAGCGTGTACGAAAATAATTTGTAAGAAAACTTTCAACAGCGCCCCTATTGGTAACTAAGAGAAACACATTTTTGTACTAAAACCGCCTTAGATTTTGATACGTAACTTACCGAAAGTAATCTATACCAACTCATGGTAAGAGCTCAGAAGCGGTATAGATTTCGATACGTCAGTTAGAGTAATATATACCAACTCATGGTAAGAGATCAGAAGCAATATAGATTTCGATACGTTAGTTAGAGTAATATATACCAACTTATGGTAAAAGCTCAGAAGCGATATAGATTTCGATACGTTAGTTAGAGTAATATATACCAACTCATGGTAAGAGCTCAGAAGCGGTATAGATTTCGATACGTCAGCTAGAGTAATATATACCAACTCATGGTAAGAGATCAGAAGCAATATAGATTTCGATACGTTAGTTAGAGTAATATATACCAACTTATGGTAAGAGCTCAGAAGCGATATAGATTTCGATACGTCAGTTAGAGTAATATATACCAACTCATGGTAAAGGCTTTGAGTTCTTGTATTGACTTTGACTTTCTTCCAGCGTTTTGCATACCTACATGTGCACAAAATAGCACTACATAAACGTAAAGTGAGCGGTGTTGACGAAACATGATATTTGAAATGTGTCCTATTTTGGTTTTTCTCGAGTAAGTGTAAACAATATCCAAACAGACAAAAAATAGAGATACATAAGTTAGACTTATAGGCGAGTGAAGTTTTAACTGTTTTTGTTTACTATCTTTGAGGTACAGGCAGAGTTGTTAACCAACTCGAGAAAAAGAAGGTTTTAATTCGAATGTACATTTTTTTGTATATTTGTTATGCGATTACTCAGGAAATAGCCAATCGATTTTGATAATTTTATTTCAGAAAGACAGGTCATAATTCCGAGGTGGTCTCATAGTAATTTTAGTATGATATGACTAGTGATTTTTGAGTTATCAAATCATTTATCATCAACAATGATGACGATGTCCACTAAAGTGAAAAATGTATGCACTATTAAGTATAACTCAAAATTTCTATTAGGATGTCGATAAAATGTATGTGGGGCTAGTTCCTAATTCTTTGTTATCTTTCGAAAAAATAATTATGTAATAAAATAATCGGTAGAGTAGGTTGTAGTTTTACTGCGCTTAATCTTTATTCTTATTAATGGTAATTATTACATTGCGCTCAATCCTACTAATATTATAAATGTGAAAGTTTGTAAGGATGTTTGCCTACTGGGGATGTATATTATTATACGTATATGAACACACACACAGATGCGTGTATGTTTGTTACCCTTTCACGCTCGAATAGCTGTACAGATTTCTCTGAAATTTGGAACACAGATAGATTGTGAGCTGGATTAACATATAAGCTACTTTTAATCCCGATAGCACAACGGGTTTCTGCAAAAACGCGAGCGAAGCTGTAGGTAACAGCTAGTAAACTATATTCGGTAATTCATGTCCTAACGGATCTTCCGAATCTAATAACCGCGACAAACGCAAGAATTCCTCCCAACCCAAACACAAACTCACAAGAAGCTACACTACACCGTCGCTGCCGGTCTCGGCGACGAAGATCTCTCTAGTGCCCGGCGCTTAACGTCGAGCGACGAGCCACTACTCCTCCATCAAGTCCACCCAGTAACCAGAACGCAGCACCACGTCTACGTACGGTCTCCCGGGAGACAGCCCTTGTTGCTGACGTTGTAGGGAACAGTCCAATCCATCTGAATAATGATGTCTCGGGCTGAGCACTCTGCTCGGTCCACAAAACCCGGTGAAGTTGTAAAAACCGCGAGGTTGGCAACACATTAGTCATTCAAAAAAAGAAATATACGGTAATAGCCAGGAATTAAAAGTGGTTTAAAAATTTTAAAACCAGCAGCTTACAACGAACATTGCGATTAAAAAAAAGTTCACATGTTACACTAACATAACCTACTTGCATAACTACTGGAAAGTTTTAATTAATTTTCTATCAAAATTCCACCATAAACAAAGTTTAACTTGATTCCAAATTGTTGGAAATATATTGACGCTGACATTATGATAGCGTAGGTAGATAAGAGATTCAGAATAAATCAGAAGTATTGTTGTAAGTATTGTTGATTTTCAAGCTTAGGGCCAAAACACATAACAGCGTTGCGGTGCCGCTCCGCTAAAATCGTCGGTTTACGTTGCAGCGTTGCGGCGTCATAGACATGTCTCTACCATGGAGAAACTTATTGTTTATTCGTTATTGAAAAGGTAGACTGCTGTTGTTGTTGATATATTACACTGTTTAAAATAAATAAATAATGCCGCGCAGCTGCAATCGGCAGTGACGATTCTAGCGGCGCGGCGCCGCAATTCGGATATGTGTTTCGGCCCTAAAGATCCAATCTATTTTGAACAACTGCCAGTAATTCCAACAAGTATGCTATTGATATGGTCGCATTGAATTCTCGCTCTTGATAAATATGATATTGCCCGTATCGGAGATGATATGAAAATTTATTTTTAGAATAAATCAGAAAAAAACATAATTTATTACAGTTCTAAGAAATGATAGTTTCCCTGATGCAAAAATTCATAATAGAAATCATAAAGCTTATGATTTTTCTAAAAACTCTTATTAATGTTACTCTGAATACGCTATAATACGATCGAATGAATGAATGAATTAATGAATTATTTATTGTGCATAATCAAACTTACATCAAAGTAAATACAATTATTTGATTTGTATCACAGGTCTAACCTTCTGATCACAGTACAGCGACCCATAGCAACTATTATGTCAATAGGCTACAAGTACCCTATTAATATTATAAATGCGAAAATTTATATGTTGGTTTGTTTGTTACTCATTCAAGTTAAAACTGCTGAACTGATTTTCAAGAAATTTGGCACACATGTAGAGGGTAACTTGGTAATACATAGAATAGTTTTTAAGTATCTTCTTCACGTCCGTATATAATACAGTAACACAGTAGTAGCAGTTGAATAGTGTGCAGTAGTTATTGTCTATGATTGCTTAAGTAGTTTTCGAGTGAAAATGTAAAACATAAATTTACATTGGCATTTGTAATATTAGTAGGGATGTATTAAATTTAAGTTATGTATTAAAGGTTATTTTAAGATTTCAGAATATAACTATACAAATCTTTGTATCGTAGCGTTTTAATTGCATTATCCCACAACCTAAAACAAAGACCAATATGAAATATGAAATAGCCGACCAAGTAAATTTAGTTTATTTGGCACTTAATATTCGACCGCCTATCCTGTAGGGTGACTAGGCGTGAAGATATAAGTATATGCAAGATGATATGTACGTTCAAATGATTCGCTACGTTCTCAATTTCAAGTTATCTAGTCATTTTATACCGAGTGTTGTTTTGTCTGTATTTTCTTAACCACAAAAATTATCTCTCGAAAAAATTACACTACAATTTGTAAAGCAAATGGTATTAATCAAAAAACGCTTTTAATTATAAACCCTGTACTTGCTTCGCTACGTATATGACTGCATGGATGACATAACACAACAAAAGAAAAAACAACTGAAAAAAGTTTCAACATGACAGCGAGGATTGTGCTGTCATTTGAAAAAAGTTTGAATTAGACTTATTTATTAAAAAAATGTGATAAATGAAGAACCGCTGGACCGATTTTTTGCCAACTTCACATAAACCATCTACTAAATAGTCCAAACAAAGCCTAAGCATTTGGTTTGGATAGGTGAGCCCGTCCTTTAGTTATAAAATTACAACGAAAAGTGGTATTGATTTATATATAGATTAATTACATTTTGACTTTCAACTCTATCCCAAGGGAACCCCTTTAGGGAGCGGGACACAAAGTACCTTAGAAATTTAATTACGATTGGATCAATAGATACAGAGCAAAATATGATCATGATACAGACAGAAAGACAAAAAATTTAAAAATGTTAAAATGTGATCTGTTGCCCCTTTTTAGTTGCTTACACACTTTATCAATATTTTCAATGCTCAGAATTCACTCTTTTGCAGTTTTATCTGTGGTCTAGTGGTCCGACGTCGGACTTGACTTTTTGAGGTCCCAGGTTCAATCCCCAAGTCAGGCAACAAAAAAATATAGAAAATGAGTATTTTTAAATTATCTCTCTCGCCTTTTAAATTTTTTCTTCGCCTCTGTGGTCTAGCGGTTCAGTTGTTGGACTCGACTGCATGAGGTCCCGGGTTCGAATCCCGGGTCGGGCAATAAAAAGAAAATTGGGTTTTCTCAATTTTCTAATAAAAAAAATGTTACTCGGGATAGGATATGTGCCCGGTTGGCGATAGGCTTGCCACCTATCAGATTGTGGGACTTAGTGTCTTCGGCTAGTCGTGGGTACCCTGGTAGTGCCTCTGCCTACCTTTTCGGGGATATGGGCGTGAAGATACTTACTTTATACTTTTAAATTTTCTAATAAAAATAATGTTGGCCGGGATTGGATATGTGGCCGCTTGGCGTTATGTTTGTCACCTATCACATTGTGGGACTTCGGCTAGTCGTGGGTGCCCTAGTTGTGTCTCTGTCTACCTCTTCAGGGATATGGACGTGAAGATACTATCAAGTATCAAGTTTAGGCTAGGCGTTGCTTAGTCCAATAACACGACGCTAAACTACCAATTGGCCTAGTCAGCGGTAATAGTGGTATACATGCTGACAATGATTTAAGCATTCCTACCAGAATAGCATTCCAGTTAGAAGTTGGCGTGTTCTGTGTTGGAGACGTTGACTGACTTGTATACGTAGTATTAGATCCCAAACAAATAGGAACTATGACGGCTAACTCTTACCATCAGGGGAGCTGCCTGACTGAAATGAAGAGTTAAAATAAAGGGTTACTTAAGGGGCCATGTATGCTAAAATACGTCAGCAATATACTGTTTTTTTTCATACAAAGCAATTATGGATCTTGGCGTCAAAAATACACAAGATTAACATTAATATGCTTTATAAGACTAGTGTTTCCAAAACACGATTCATTTCACTTTGCTCGATAGAAAAGAATCAAAAAGTTAACCCTTTTTTGAAAGCAAAACCCGTCTGTCTACTACAATTATGAAAATATCGACACCAGATTTAACATAAACATAGATAAGTATTATACCTAAAAGATAACTGTTTCAGATTTTATATTTTTTTCAAATTACTTTTATAGTGTCAAAAATAGTGATTTGGCGCTTAAGACATTTACTTTAGAGCGCAATATTTCATAGTAATCATGGAATGGGGGAGTGCGCTGATTGGCTCTTCTGGCTGACTAAGTATGGGGCCTTAACAAACTCTTCAAATCACTGCAAACGATACAAAACTACATACATATATATATAGGCAGAGAGTATCGAATGCCAAACTTCACGATCCTGACAAACCTGTCTGGCTTTCTTCAGAACCATTACCCTTTTTGGAGACTCTTGACAACACCTTTAACCAAAGCTGACATTCCACCTGATCGTGGAACCTTAGTCTCCCTGGGTACCTACATACATCCACATTCGTATTGTATATCTGCTTTGTCAATTTTTTTTCTGTCATTCTTTCCACTTGGTCGCACCGACGAAGTATGCCCTTTGTCATTTCAAGACAATTTTTTTTAAATCATACACATTCTCGGATCTCACTGTTACAACACCATGGATGTATACAAGGCCTGAACTAAAGCTGTTAACAACCTGGAAAAACTGAAAATTTATGTCATTCACAGGCAACAAGGTGAAATAAAAACCAAAAGAAACTTTCCCCGTTACAAAGCTTTGAGGTGTGGCTATTACACAAAATGGTGGGTTTAATGGAAATCGGTATGGAGCATCTGTCAGTGGACGCTAATTGTGTTAGGTTGGACCAGCGACAATAGAATCTATTACTGGGAGATGATTCAATTTTTTACAAAACTGTAAATCACGAAGGTTTATGACATACGAGTATACCACAAATAGAAGAGTTATATAACATTTACATCTCGGAATCCATAGTTTGGCCGCTTTGGTTTTGAGAAAAAATATGGTTCAAGTGAAGAACATTTTACTTACTATATGAAAGTTTTCGTTAAGTATCAAATTATATATTTTAATGAAGTTTTTGTCGTATAAGATAAAAAATAGTAATTAATATATCACCGTTAAACATTTTTGCATTTCTTCATAAAAGGGAACTATTTTGTTTATCCCGTGTTGGTCCGAGCTCCTTTGCAGAATAGACCACCTGCCTTCTTGCCAGGAAGCTCGTAAAAGGCGTGCATGGGCTTACCGTCAGTAAGACCTTGACATCCTACTAGGTGGTAGAGTTTCGCAGCGACAAGCCCGGATTGGTACCACCGCTTTACTTATTCCTGCTACCATAACGTCCAATCCTCGCCGATGACGTGTTCCGGTTTAGAGGGTAATGTAGCAACAAACTTGAACTTAACATCCCGGCCTCAGATTGGCAAGACACCATTACTACCTTTGGTGTCTCTAGGCGTCGAGAATTTCTTACCATCAGGAAATCCGTCTGTTTGTGCCTTCCATTATCATAAAAAAACCTTTCAGCTCAAACTCTTCCATAAATAAGCACTTTTAGAAAAAGTTCTTTGTAAATAAAAATATTAACAAAAGTTAAGAGATCGTGAATTAGTAATAACTAGTACTTAGGGTTGTATTATAGGATCATAACCTCAATTTTTTTCGACAGAAAAATAGGAATTGTCCTCGTTTCCATAATATCTAACTTAGTTTGAAAGCTAGCATTTTTAACATTGTTTATAACTCAAGAACTGCTGAACCAATTTGGTTGAAAATTGGTGAAGAAGGAACATCGAAACAGGAGAAGGACATAGAATGCTCTTTATTTCGTACAATTGTGAAGAAAACAATTTTTCTCATGCAGCCTGAACGGGTGGAACAAAGTCCGCCTATAGAAAAAAGGTTTTAAAGCCCTTTAAATAAATATAATTTAAGGCTGAGCAATATATAGCTATTTATGTGATATATTTTATCTTATATGTTGCAACGTTTACATTTGATAAATGAAACGAATTAAAAAAATATTTCAATGACATAGTTTTTACCCCATCATAGTGTGAAAAATCTGCTTGCAGCTATACTGTTCCTCCTTACCTCTTCTTTACATTTTGCGTAAGTTTGTTTAATCTATAAGGAGGAAAGAAGTAAGCCCCGTGTTGGTCCTGGCTCCTTTGAAGAATAGACCATCTGCATTCCTGCTAGGTAGTTCGTAAGAGCTTAACGTCAGTAACACCGTGTCATTGGTTAGGTGGTAAATTTTCGTAGCGACTCGCCTCCTCCATTTAATTAACAATATTTGCTCATTTAGGTTTAAATTCAAAAAAAGGTCTCAAGTTCTGAGTAAAATACTTTGCTATGTAAGTAAATTATATGCTTATACAAAGTATTAATCCACGATACTAGGTAATACGATAATTGGAAATTCTGGGATTTGATTCTTTCGTTTTAACGTTAAGTAAACTTATCGTAAAGCATAACAATTTTATTAAAGCATCGAACATTGGTTTAAAAGGCTTGAAGGCATTTTTTTATGATAATGGAAGGCAAACAAGCAGTCGGATTTTATGATGTTAAGAAATTCTCGCCATCTAGGAACACCAAAGGTGATAATGGTGCGTTACCAACTTGAGGCAGGGATGCTAGGCCTCGACCAAAAGTAAGTTTACTGGCTAAACGGTAAGTAACTAGAACACGGCAACGGAAAGCATAGGACGTTACGGTGACAGGAATAAGTAAGGCGGTGGTACCAATCCGGGCGAGTCGCTGCGAAACTCTACCACCTAGTAGGATGTCACGGCGTTAGTGACGGTTAGCCTATGCTCGCCTTTTACGAGGTGCCTGGCAGGGAGGCAGATGGTTTATTCTGCAAAGGAGCCAAGACCAACACGGTATACCAACAATAATGACAGCATAGTTATTTTTTTTTTGTGATAGGTCAGCGAGCAAACATCCGAGTCTCCTGACGGTAATCACCATGTCTATAGGCCACGGTGACCACCGTGGCCTATAGACACGATAGATGTTACAGCTGCGTTGCTCTTCTAGCGAGGATGTTAGCCTATGGTGCTATTCTATTGGCTACCCTATGTTCCAGACCATAACATAGCAGATTCATTATGGTGGCAAAAAAAGGTAAGGTTACCAGGTAAAGTTTCAGCACAGCACTCTAACACCTGTAGAAATAATTAAGTTTAGTAAAAAAGAATATTTTTTTGATATTACGTAATAAAAAGTAGGATGTTTCTCTAGTGGAAAGGTTTAACCAAATTTTTGCCTATTCAGAAAAAAAAGTATCTTCACGCCAATGTCCCCGAATTTATAGGCAGAGGCACAACTTGGACATCCACGACTAGCCGAAGACACTAAGTCCCAAAATGTGATCGCCAACCGGGCACACATTTAATCCCGGGCATTATTTTTTATCAGAATATTGGAAAAATCAAATTTTTTTTATGTTCGACCCAGAAATCGAACATGAGACCACATGAAGTCAAGTCCAACACCTGGATTTGTTTTCCTTTTAACTTAATATGAAGATAAGTAAGTCAGTTAAGGTTAACCGTGGACTACAGACACCACAGATGTAACTGGTGCTCCGCTATATTACGAGTATCTTGGGTCACATATTCTGGTCTTCTGACTACTTTACTTTTCAGAACGGGATAAAATAATGACGAGCGTCAGTACGGGAAAAAGATATCCAAAATAAAATATACCAATCATTTTAAATCTCTTAGTGCAAATTTAGCCAAATGGTGTTTTTATTTCTTCTAAAGTAGAGCATACGATATTGTAGGTATACATGTATCATCTTACACCGCTACAAAGTATGCCATCAATTTTCTCTTGATAGATAATGTTTCATACATTTTACTCAGAAATGAAGCGAGATCATAATATAATAATAGCGGGATTATAAAAGGAAAAGATTTTATATAGAACAATTTTTACGTGATAAATTCCATACGTTTACAGAGAAATCTATGAAATATTAGATCAGACGTCACCCCATAAAATATGATACAATAGCCTTATAAAAGCTTGATAGAACTTTTATAAGGCTACTATTAGTTACTTATGAAATACATTGGAAATAAAAACTTTATAAAAAAAGAATAACGTAGCCCCGGATCACACACAATTTAATATAACGTCATTAAAAAATGATTTAGGTGTGTTATCTATATATGTACAGGGTTTCATGTAAAGCGACAGCCAAATTTTGAAAATCAGTTCAGAATCGATAACACTTTCGATCTATGAAAAAACTACAAATTAAAAAAAAACAATTTATAATTTTTATCCGACGCAAAATACAAGATGCATGGTTATAACGTAAACAAATCATAAGACTAGTTCCCACCTACCGCAGTCGCATTCGCAGGCGCGTGACGTCATGAATCGTACTAGGTACGAAACAGCGTGACAATATGTGACGCATTTTTACGGACTTTTTTAAATAAATGTTTATAAAAGTAAATATTATAATTTGCAAATAATGTTTAAAATTTCAGCCTTAACCCCCTTATATTAAAATTTGGCCGGTCCTTTCAAAGTAACTCTGTAGGAAGAGTGTTACATTATTTAAGTTTAAGTGCTAGTTAAACTATTTAAAAGTCAAAAATAGCTTCAACGACTTGAATGAATGTTAAGGGGGAAGTAGTTTAGGACCGGAAACGGACATGGGATTTTTTTTATTCCTATCGACTTCCTCACATTAACTCTGTAAGAAGAGTGTGCTAGTTACACTATTTATAAGTCAAAAATGGCTTCATAGATTTGGCTGAATGTCAACAGGGAAGTAGTTTAGGACCGCAAACGGACATGGGAGCTTTTTAATCCTTTCGACTTCTAGGAAACTAGGAAATACAAATTTTTTATTTTTTCCACACAAACTGAAAGGGTGGAATGAAGTTCGCTTCGAACGAAGAACAGAATGTATATCAGTAGATAGTAAAAAACATAATATTCGTTTTCCGCTTATCTGAGATCTTAAAACCACACAACGGATTTTGATGCTGTTTTTATTATAGACAGAGTTTTCAAGAGGAAGGTTTACATGTTCAATAAAGTAAAAGTTTGTTTATTTGTCCTGTATAATGCATGCTACGGAAAATCTGTTGCGTTATATCGCTGATCGTGTTCGTAACAGTGAGGGAGTTAAAATGTTGGATTAAAAAATTAGAAAGGCTTTGCTTCATTTGTATGGTATGTAAAAAGAAAGCGAGGTGAAAGATTAACAGAACAAATATACGTTGCGAATATTAACAGTTATGGGTAATCGGACAAAATCTAGAATTATAACTAAAACATGCTAGTGTTATCTCATAGTTATCATACTTGAATGGAGTTTCACCGATTGTCATCAATGAAAAATATGAAATATAATTGATAAATTATTACAAAAAAATGTAGCTTCACGCCCATATCCCCGAAGAAGTAGGCAGAGGTACAACCAAGGCACCCACGACCAGCCGAAGACACTAAGCCCCACAATGTGATAGGTGGCAAGCCTATCGCCAATATTAGAAAATTGAAAAAATCCAATTTTCTTTGTGTTGGTCGACCCGGGATTCGAACCCGGAACCTCATGCAGTCAAGTCCAACACACGGATCGCTAGACCACAGAGGCAAATATCTGAATAGCTTCCTATTAATTCATTACTTTTTTATGTAAACGGGCTAAATTTGGAACTCTTAACAGCACCCTCGGACAACGACCTTGCTCATAAGTTTAGGAGTGTCAACCTAGTTTATTTTAGATAATTGCATCGATCTATGATCTATGTACTAAATATCGTCCCTACCAATCCTTTACGCGTTACATAAATAACAAAACAAACACAAATCCAATTTATAATTTTATTACTTTGAAGCCCATTTAAAGAATCTAGTGGTTACCCTACTTTACTGAGTTTCAATCATGTCTTGACCAGTGAACCTATAAATTGAAAAAGAATCCCGATAGCCTTAGCCTCTAGTATGCGGTAATTCATGTTAGCTACAAAGTTAAGTACGCTTATAATTATCTAGTTTATTATTAAACGAATAAACATACTCATATCTTTACACCAAGTCCGTTGCTCTTTTGCCTGAGAATACCGAGAGCCAAGTGTCAAGATTTCTACTGGTTGATTCTCATAAAACATATCTCTGGATACATTATATGAATGGCCTAATTCCAAAGTAAGCGAATATGATTTTATGCTTGTATTAATGCTGTATGTGTTGTAAGTAATTTATTAAGAACAAATAAATTATAACAGCAATGACTTACAAAAAAAACATATTAATATTTAAAAATACTCAAAATAAACCGGAGTAAATTTATTAAACTTACGAAATGCTCGTTATGCCGTCTTATAACTAGCTAGACCGTCACTTATTAATTGAGCAAAAATTACTACGCTCAAGTTTTACCCTAACTACCATACACTACCACCGTCACCAAACCTGGCCAGCCAGGAGAAGAAACGGCAAAAAAAACTCCCCGGCAACCAGGACTAATCCTATTTACATACATTGTTCCTTATTTTCTGCAAGCCGAACGTCGAACGAGACGCCTGGCATTACATTCGAAGTCAGTACGCCGCGCGTTTCTCAAGCGTGCGCCGTCTTTTGTCGTCAAAGACCATGGAGCCGTATTCTTCTCGCAGCCCTTTTTGAACATCATATCTGCTGCATCACATTCGGATCAGCCTCGCATTGGAAGACAAACAGAAGAAGCAATTGTGGTGAGAGACTTACAATTTTATACGAATTCGAAGCCCTAAAATACAGTCCACTTTAGACTATCTTTCAGACCAGCGAATATCGTTTCGCCTACGCCCGTCTTTTTTGTCGGGGCTTGAAAATTCTGTCGATTTGTAAACCGTAGACCGTATACTACGAAGCATGAACCGTAGACAAGCTACGAGCTACAGACGTAGCGCTCAGCTACGTACAAAGCAGTATTCCCGCGGTTCATTAATGTAATTATTCAGGAATTGACATCTTTATAATAACGATATATAAAACTATTTGAAATTTGTCCAACTTACGAACAGAGTCAATAACCTATCTTCACATAGAGGTAGGCCTACTAGAATTTTAATGGTGAGATACATATTTAATAATTAAGTTTATTAATTACCCCATGTTGGTCCGGGGTCCTGTGCAGAATAGACCATCTGCCTTCCTGCCAGGCAGCTCTTAAAAGGCGAGCATATGCTTACCGTCACCAGAACGGTGACATCTGACTAGTTGGTAGAGTTTTGCAGCGACTCGCCCGGAGTGCAACCGCTGCCTTACCTGTTCCTGGCGCCATAACATCGGTGCTTGCCATTGACGTGTTACGGTTCGGAGGGTAGGTAGCCGGTAACTCCGTTGCAAAATGGACCATCTGCCTTCCTGCCAGGCATCTCGTAAAAGGCGAGCATAGGCTTACGGTCAACAACACTGTGACATCCTACTAGGTGTAAGTGTTTCGCAGCGACCCGCCCGGATTGTTACCACCGCCTTACCTATTCCTGCCGTCATAACGTCCAATGCTTGCCGTTGGCGTGTTCAGGTTTGGAGGGTAAGGTAGCCGATAAACTTACTTTTGCTGGAGGCTTTACATACCGGACTCAGGTTGGCAACGCACCATTATCACCTTTGGTCTCTCTAGGTGGCGTTAAATTTCTTACCATCAGGAAATGCGTGTGCTGCGTCTGCATCATAAAAATAATACTGCCTACACTGCTTACTGAATAAATAAGTTGGTCGCATTGTACCTACCACCACAAAATATAAACCTGTCTATGTTTTATGCTACCTTTACCAAATTCACAACAAATTGTTCCAAATAAAAATAGAAAATATAATATTTTAAAACATAGAACACATATTTCAAATTGAATTCAGTGTTTCGCTTAAAAAATGAAATAATAAAATTGAAAGAGTATTTTATCAATTCACAGAAATACAATCTCTTTCAGGTTATATTTTTACGAAACGTTTATATTATTTTCAGAATTACTGTTTTTATTCGTTTAGAAATAAACGAATGTGCAAAATAAACGAATAAAGTTTCTAGTTACAGCCCCAAGCAATGAACTTGTAATTGGTTTACATTGTTTAGTTATATAGTTTAGTTTATTTTTTCATTGATTTTCAAAAAATGAAATTTAGAGTCAAGTTTAGTTTTTCATTGTTTCCATAATATTTAGCAGTAGCCGAAAAATACAATTTTCCTATGTACAGTAAGTAAAATAGATAGCTGACATACCTTTAAAGTACTGTCAGTGGTTCAGATGTTTTGTTTGCTTACTGTACACTTGTTAATAAATTGAGGATCTTTATTTGAAATCTAATTATTTTATTGACATATTTCATGATGTTAATCGTCAAATGTGAATTTCAAAATATTTTATAATGTTAATTATATATTGTTATTTTGTTTAACTGGTTAAATTTATTTAGACTTCGGATTTTGTACGAGATTATTAAAATAAAAAGTAACTATTTGTTATTATCTATCTTATTATATATTATTGTACACAAGTGAAATAACACAAAAGAAATAGCAATTTTAAGGAAAAAATTTACAATATACAAAGTTATCTCGTGAAGAGATTTCTTACAGGTAACCCTAGAGAGAAAATTTTAACATAAATTTATCGTAGGTGTAGTGTACAATTAAGCAAATAAAACTAAGCTACACTTAAACTAATACATTAACAATTTATGGACCAAAACAATGGAATAGTTATGATATTTAATTGTTATTTAAAAAAGTATAGTGTTTCACTTCTTCGAATCTTCGATCTTGTTATAGAGTTTTAGTGCCATCGAGAGAAAAGATGGTCGAAGTTTTTAAATAATTATTGAATTTCGTGTTGATATTTAGTGAAATTGTTCAATTTTGGTGGCATTTTGTACAATTTTATTCAGTGAAAGTGCATAAATGAAATGATCATGAAGAAATTAGCGTATCGTGTATTTCCTCGTTACCGCCAAATCTCATTACATGAGCTTGAGTAAACAGGCCACCACATTACCCAAGAGCCTGACATGACTTCCTGACGACTTATGACTGATGACTATTTAAAATTAATTGAAATTGATATAAAGTTTGATGCAAATTTCTACTTGACTAATGGCTAAATACTAACGTGAAGGCCAAAACCTAAAGAAAGAAAGAAGAAGATCTTGTTATATCTTCGTTACAAATTTGGCAATTAGTGCCTATGCTATTAGAAGTCCATCGCGGACACACACCGTGATACGTAATTTATATTACGATAAAATTTTAAAATGATCACTTAAAGTAAATTAAATTAAACTGATTAGAATTATATCGAATTGGGTTGCACTTCACTTCATTTGATTTAATTTAATTTATTGATTTTAATTTAGTTTGTAAATTAAGATAAACTTATAAATATAAAAACTAGTCAAATATTTATGTTCATACGTGAGTGATATAATAAAATATGAGTTGTACAGTATTTATGTGTCGAAAATTAAATAAAATACACGATTTTTGATTTTTAAAATACACGATTTTTGATTTTTTTAAATATTAGCCAACTTTCTTTCGATTGACATTAACAGTTGCGAACAGTTTGTATTAAAACATTTTAAAGTTGTTTACCCATTTTCCTTCCAATTTTGCCGCTTGTTGTAATATTAAAGATCCAGTCAGGAGATTCCACCGTATGTATCAAATACAAGTGTAGAACACAATAATAGCGAGCACTGTGGTTAAAGCTACTCAACAACACATTAACATCGAGTAACCAGTTAACCAGTAACCTAAATTACTTCATTACCACCTGCAGGTAATGGTATCGTCACATCCCACACTGGCAAATAAATCAGTATTAATTCGTCTAAGAAAAACGTATAGAACATTTCAAGTAAACTTCGCTATAAAACTAGGTGATCTCGTTAATACATCCCAACGTTGTTAAAAAAATCCGTATTCATTCGATTTAAATATCAATTCACTGGAAACTGGACATTGAATATCTTTCCAAGTTAGCTTTGCTACTAAGCCAGATTATGGGGTCAATCAAAGAGTATATAAATATTACGTAATAAGAGGCGGATCTT
>NJDC01058116.1:199567-225506 GCA_002245475.1 Calephelis virginiensis
AGGAAGTCATGTCAGGCTCTTGGGTAAAGCGGTGGCCTGTTTACTCAAGCTCATGCAATGAGATTTGACAGCAACGAGGAAATACACGATATGCTAATTTCTTCATGATTACTTCATTTGTGCTCTTTCACTGAACAAATTTGTACTAAATGCAACCAAAATTGACTAATTTCACTCAATATCAACACGAAATTCAATAATTATGAAAAAACTTCGACCATCTTTTCTCTCGGTGGTGCTAAAACTACCGACAGAGTCTGTTAAACAGCATTGTGAAAAGGTAATTTGACAGTAAGTCCAAAGGCATTCAGATTTAAGGCAACTAGTGTCATATGATGTAGGTGAACAAAAAACATAGCAAACTTAATACTTTGATTTCATATATAATTGTTGCGCCAAACTGAGGTCGAAATATCCCGAATCCAGACAATTGTCTTCATTAATTCTTTTTTCCCTGCTTTTCATATCAATGCCAAGGAATGATACATAATACACTCTTTCCATCTTAGGTTCGCTACGGAAAATATGTGATGGGATCATCACATCCTAACGTTAGCAAAAAACTCCTTCATTCGCTGTCTTTTCTTTCTTTAAATATCATTTCTAAGAAAACTGGACGTAAATAACTTTCCAACTTAGCTTCGCTATAAAAACTTTTGCTTCTAAAGCAAGATCTATTAGCAGATAAAACTTTAATGGAAAATGTAGTTGCTAATATCAATACTGAGTCAGTAATCACAAAGCTTGTGAAGTTACCGACTAACTTTTATATATTTATGTATACCTTCGTATTTAACGTATGTAGCAAGCAACGAATTCCTTGTCTATCGCTAGTTTATAAAGATTCTTACGTACTTTTGAAAAAAAACTTTTATGAATTTGAAATGTCAGTATGTGTGACATCATGACATCTACATTAACGCACCGATATCGATACGAATTTTTCAAAAGTATTTAGGAATAGGCATATAGTACCCACATCCCCGAATAGGTAGGCAGAGGCACAACCCTGGCCACCCACGACTAGCCAAAGACACTTAGTCCCACAATAATAAGTGGCGAGCTTGCACCTTGCCGAGTTGCACTTGCAACCTTGCACGGTTGGCAATAGGCTTGCCACCCATTATCCCATCCCGGGCAACTTTGTTTTAAAACAAAATTTTATGTACACTTTTTTTTACCGTTAGAGCACAGAGGCTTTTTTTGGTGTAATCTATTAAATATATTTCTTTACATTTAGAAAAAAAAACAAAATTTTAATTAATATTTCATTGTTTTTGGTATTCAAGAAACGATTTTGAAGGATTACTGAGCAGTTAATTTGCTGTTACAATTACTTAAACTCGACTATAAAAGAGAGGTGTTATAAGTTTGACATAATATCTATGTATGTGTGTGTCTGTGCCATCATAACTCCTGAAAAGTGTGAGCCTTTCGATGCGTTTTCCGTCAAAATCTGACGTGATAGAGATCCTTAGAAATATTATGGGTATATATATTGGAAGTTATTGAAAATTTTTAGACATATGACTATTGTTGCTTTATAATACCACAGCTCTAGAATCGAAAATTTTGACTTTGACTTTGACGAAATTTGTCCAATGTAATCTGCTAACTCTAGTCTAGTGGTCCGATGTTAGCGTTGACTAGATTATGCCCCGGGTTCGATTCCCATATCGGGTTTCAATAAAAAGTGTGGTATCAATTTTGTAATTGAAAAATGTTATAATACAAGTGATAAATTTCAAGTTGGCGAAAGGTTTGCTAAATATATTCAATCAATTGTCTGTACCTGGTTGTTCTTGAGTTTACTTCTTCAAGGTTACGGGTGTGAAGATACTTCCTTACTTAAATGTTTTAAATGATAACGAACATTAAAGATTTTTTCGTCATTACAAGCAAGGAGATAGTCTTAATAAAGGGAAAGCCAAGCAGTATTGCAATCTACAAGTCGAAGTATAACCAAATTTTTGAATGTTGGGATCTATCAAGATGTTTTCATTAAAGCATTTGTCCTGTACTTAGAATAAATTTACATAATATTAAAAGAAGAAAATTTTCACTTCAGAAGTTATTTTTAATTTACACTCTATCCCCGAAATCAACAAGAAAGAAATCAAAAACTTTTATTTGAATCCTCGGTAGCTCAAATGCTTAAAGCTTTCGGACTAAATGCTGGCAGATTTGTTTTTATAATACACTTTAATAGACGTATAATATATTCCTTGAAAAACTTCATGTCCGGACTTATATGACATATATAAAATGTTCTATTCCCCGTATTGGTCCGCGCTCCTTTGCAGAATAGACGAACGCGAACATAGGCTTACGGTCACTAACATCTTGACATCTGACTAGGTGGTAGAGTTTCGAAGCGACTTATCCGGATTGGTACCACCGCCTTACCTATTCCTGCCGTTATAACGTGTTCCGGTTTGGAGGGTAAGGTAGCCGGTAAACTTGCTTTTGCTTGAGGCCTAATATCTTGGCCTCAGGTTGGCAACGCACCATTACCACCTTTGGTGTTTTTAGGCGGCGAAAATTTTTTACCATCAGGAAAACCGTCTGCTTGTTTGCTTTCCAATATCATAAAAAAACAGGTTCCGTGGGGGAGCTAAATTTTAATCGAGTTTAGGCGCCTGACCTAGATTTTATGTGTTTTTAAGGCGACTTATGACTGATTCTAAATAATTCTTACCCGATTTTGCTAAGTAGGATAACAAGGCAAAATTAAATTTGTGTAATGACAAACTCCAAAAACTAAAAAAAACTTTATAAACGGACATAGACGCAGGTTACATCTAGTAAAATCATAAAACGTAATAAAACCTCGAGGAAGGCTCTACAAAACGATATGAAAGATTATTTGAAAATGAAAAACCTACTTACTTTAACATTACGAATTGAATCAGGCTATGTATTTATAGTTGGCCTATTTAACCGAAACAAAGCTTTAGCAATTTCACGATAATTTAATTGCTATGTCTGGTTTTAATCTATTTATATTAAAGTAGCTGTTGCACGCGACTTTGTATACACATTGGTCTTTTTATGGTTAATGACGAAAACGAAAGATTTTCCCGGAGTAAAAAGTATATCAAATGTTGACTTGGGCTATAAGATTCGACTACACAACCTTAGTTGAAAATCCGTTCAGCTTTTTTGCAAGATAAGTGAACAGACAAACGGACAAAAATTTTTATATGCCTTTATTTTGAGTTCTGTGTCTTTTATACTAAAAGTAGGAATAAATGTTCTCAAAAATGTTTTATGTACGGATTTAGTTTTATTACTGTTTTATAATATGTATTATCGTTGCTAATTGTATCCGACATTTTCCTAATTCATACATTAAATAATCATAAAATTATAAATTTTCAGTAATTCGCGACAAAACTTACATTTAAAGATAAGAACCATCTCCATTACATCAGTTTTCAAATAACAAAAAATGCTTTGAAATCGGCCCATTTCAGGAGTTACGATGTCATAAGTAGACGCTCACAAACACAAAACTTATATAAAAAAACGAGGAACTTTATTGTAGTGGGTTAATAAATGACGTCGACAAACATACTGCTTTGTAATCTTTTTACGTTCTTTCTGGTTGACCAAAAATAAATTGTAAATATTTTTTAAATTTAACAAAGTATATTTATTTTACGACCAAATAAATACAGAGTCGATAGGAAAAAAATAAAACGTAAAAAATATTTAAAACAAAAAGTGCAATCAATAACAAGCGTAGATAAAGTTTTAATATAAAACGCCGCAGATTTTCGGAAGCCACGCTTAACTCCACTCGAAATACAGAAGTGCTTCAAATCGCACAATACCTTACGATATGAGGTCACCTGATTCGAATAAAGTTTTCATAAAGTTTTTTTTAAGCAAAAAAATTATAAAAAAATAATATTTCTTACTTTTCACGGTGAAAGGTGTTGCAGATGCGGCGGCAACCAACCGTGATTTTACTATAGCGCGTGACGCGCTCTTGGTAACGGTTTGAACAAACAAGCTTTCCCGATGGCTGTAAGTTCAACACTGCTTATCGACCCCGCGCTGCTACCCTCCTATCCTCCCACCCCAACCTAAAGAACCCCGCACGTCCGCGCACCATTCCCAAATTTTGAGACTTCCAAACAATCATTTATCTATTATTATTCTACAATCGATGGTCATGTGACATTTTTCATGATTAGCATAATCCATAGTTTAATCCCAAATCAAGGATATACCAAATAACTTCACACCCGTATCCCCAAAGATTAGGCAGAAATACAAACTGGGTAGCCATGATAAGCAGAAGATAGTTTTTAGTCCAACAATTGACCTATCAATAACCTGCCACTTATACAGTACCAGATATTGTTACTTTATTAGAAAGTTAAAAAAGTTTTTTTTATTGCCCAACCCGGGAATTGAAGCCAAAATCTCATGAACAACGCTAACAACTGAGGATTACACCACAAGACATCTGTCATACAGAAATACTTTCAAAGACATTTTGTTTTAACAGTTTTTCAGCGCTGAGTTACATTTCTAGAAATGTTTATGTAAAGCTAAAAGCTTTAGTAGCTAAAATGATGAACTATACAGCTTACGATCTTATTCTAAAATATGCCGTCTGTAGCATTGCTCTTGATAACTTCAGGGTCAGAGAATAACAACTGAAAAAGTTTTAGTTATTTTTTTAGTAATTACAAACAAAACGTAAACGGTTAGCTATTTTGTCTTTTCTTTCATAAAGGAATTATTTATAAAATTATAAAACCATATTTCTGTAGACACATATTTGTGAGCAGTATGTAAAAACGAAAGACTCAAAAACAAAAAGTTTTGAGGAAAATGTATATAAATCCTTAAATCGAAATATGGCAAATACAATCTAAAGAAATTAAAAAATGGCGGAGGTTGTTTCAAAGTTTGTCTGTTCATATTATGGGAATGCGTATAAAATTAAAAATTGTAGGTGTATTGAAATATATTTTTCCATATTTAAACTGTTGTGGATGAAACCCTTCGGATTACGTGTAGTATACATGATGTAATTAATAGACCTCTATAATAATATGATTGCTGATTATTTGACCCCCTTGACTTGGTCGAAGGGATAGCATAGATGCCTAACTCCACCTTTCAACCTCGAGACTTGGATTCGATTCTGGACGGGGGCAGGCATCTGTGTAATGAGCGTTGAGATCTTTGTATTTCAGGGTCTGGGTGTTTATCAAATTTATTCTAGTATATATTTAAGTATTTCTATGAATTAGTATCATAGTTTACATCCATTTCTTGACTTTAGGGTTTAGATTTGATTTGTGAAATATGATCAGGCATATTAATATTATTTTTATTTAAATTATGCATGGTCAGGTAAAATATGGTCGGGTTTGTTATAACACTTTTAAAGTAAAACTTTTAGTACTTTTAAAGTAAATGATTTTTATTAAAAATAAAATATAACCCTTAAAAGAAAAATCAATAAATATATAAATTAAATATAAAATACTAGCTGTTCCGTCGAACTTCGTTCCGCCTGTTTAGTTTGTACGGAATTAAAATGTCGTTTTTCCTAGTTTCCTCGCTGTTGTAAAAAAAATGTTCCCGGTTCCAAGCTACCTCTCCATCAATATATTCATCAATATATATTTTTTGTTTTTATTGTTTTTAAGGTGTATTCTACTATTCAGGCGAAGACAAACCTAATGAATCAAAAACCATGAAAATTTGTCCAGCAGATCTCGAGTTATAAGTGAGCAAGAGCTACAGAAGTTTGACTAGAAAGCTAGTCATTCATTCAAATGTTATGCCATAGACAAACACATGTACACAGAGGGAGTCACACGTCACACGAGTAACTTATAACACCACTCTTTTTCCATAGTGGGTTAAAATGGAGGACGTCTTCTTTAAAGTTGGTTACTAAGGATTTAATAGCAATTTAACGCCATTTGACCCTAACAAACTTAAATTGTTCGCGTCTGTCGACCGACATCCTACTAAAGTTATAAATGCGAAAGTTTGTATGTTTGTTTGTTTCCCTGTTCGCCACTCCTTCACGCTAAAACTGCTCAACCGATTTTCATGAAATCCCAAAAAATGTTTGTGTGGGACTAATAACCATGCGGGCAACGCCGCTTGCAACAGCTGTTTTTTTATGAGTAAAACATATTCGGAGAAACACGTAACGTAGGTACACGTACTCAGTGTTTGGTGTATGGACACAATGGCGGGAGAAAGCAACAATGACACGAAGTGTAATTTCCTGAAAATCTACCTCTACTCTTCATGTCTTTTGCTCTATACTTTAATAAAACTGTATGAGAGTTTTTTTACATCGAAGCAAGCAACATTTAAGGGGCAGCAGAATACATTTGTAGCATTTTTGTTTGTTTGTCTGTACTATGATCACGACTCACGCCGAATTTACTGAGCCGATCGTAACTAAATTCGACTGGCAGGTATCTTATGTTCCGAGGAAGGTTATAAACTACTATGTTTTTTCCAGCTTATTAAAGGAGTTCCGGTACGAGAGGGCTAAAAGTCAAAATGTAAATTGGCCTATAATTCATTAACGTGTTTTCCGATTTCATTAATTCTTTTTTTTAATTTATATAATAGTAAATATATTATATACAGATTGTACCGTATTTTTTAAGACATAACTTAGCAGGGGCTTTTGAAAACTGACGTACAGACTTTTGATAACGATGATGACCGGTTGATAATCTTATTAATATTATAAATGCGAAAGATTGTGTGTTTGTTTATTACTCCTTCACGCAAAAACTGGTGAACCGGTTATCATGAAATTTGGCACATACATATAGGGTAATTTGGATTAACACATAGAATAGTTTTTATGCCTGTGAGACCATTAACCTCGCAGGCAACAACGCGGGCAGCAACTAGTTAGTTATACGACAGTAAATAAAAATGAAAAAAGATTTAACGTGTAAATGTTAATATAATTGCTATTTAATAATACTTTAAACTATAATTAATGATTGATGATAAGACCTGATTGATTAAGAGGTTTGATTGATTGACAGATTGATTGTTGTTTGATAACGATTTGATACTGAGTCCGCCCAAAGTGAGAGACAGATACAAACCGATGATATATTTTTTACAACCCTAGTTTTCCCGGCGAACTTCGTTTCATCCGTTCAGTTTTTATGGGGAAAAATCAAGTATTGTTTTATTTACATTTTCCATGCAACTTTCCCGGTTTTTCTTTTCATAAGAACCTACTTCTGACAATAACTAACACAACAAAAAATTTCAAACCGCTTTAAATGGGTTCAATCGTTCGGAAGTTATGCGCTTACCAATACATTTAGCAATTCATTTTTATACAAATGTACGTGCCAAACTCGTACACTTGTATCATTTAGAAATTATAGACCTAACAAAAATCTCTTAAAATCGAGATTTTAAAGTCGATGAAGCCGATTCGTTCGACTTAACAGGCGTATCACTTGACAAAGAAAATTAAAAGCTTCTTTAGACAACTGACATCGTTTTCGAAACTCTGTCCCAGCCAAACCAGCTACAGGCGACTCGGTTGCTTTTTTCTCAAAGCCCGGAGGCATAATCGGTCATCTTGAGCATGAGAAATGTTACAAATTTGCCTACCAAAAAATAGCGAGTAGATATCTCTTTTATCATTCATCAATTATCGCCTTTGGGGTCCGGTGTCGGACTTAACTTTTTGAGGTCCTGGGTTTGATCCGGGGATAGAAATTTTAGAAATTTATCAATTTTCCAAAATAATAGCACTCCCCGAAATTAGATATATGCCCGATTGGCCATATGCTCGCCACTTATCACTTTGTGGAACTTAGTCTCTGGTGCCCTGGTTGTACCTCTGCCTTCTTCTTTGGGTATATATCCAAAAAGTATAACTGATATTAGTTTATTTAGAATACCCAAAAATTAGAATCAAGTTTCCACTTTTTACTGACAAAATATCAACCGAAAAAACTTGACAGTTTCAAACTTCAGCGCAAAGAGTACATTCCATGAAGCTACAGCGCGCGTTGACGTATTCGAATTTCATAAACGGCAATTTCTACGTGAAACGTGCAAAAAACTCCTCAAACAGCCGAATACTTCAACAAAATCGTCACGTTTACATTGAGTTTAGCGCTTTTGTCAAAAGTCCTCGCCTCGCAACAAAGTTTACGCTATTGACCACTAGAGGCGCTATTCAAAACCCAGTACAAATTTGAATTAAATTTAAACGGAAAGTAAAAACTATTTGAGGAAAATAAACCCAGGGCTCAATTTAGTTTATAGCTTTATATATAAGTAGATACATTGACAAAACACGGAGGCGGTTATATTTTTATGTGATAGGTCGGTATTTTTTAAATATAATATTTAATTTTCCGATTCATGTTAACCAATTTCTCGTACATTTGTAAACTTATAAAGTGATAACTTATATTCCTGCCACCATATTGCCAAAGTCATGTTCTGGCTGAGAGTAGCTGTTAGGGTAGCTGATAGACTTGAACTACAGGCCTAAATTCCGGCTACAGAACAGTGACCTGTAACATCTATAGCATCTATAGGCCGCGACTATCTCTTACCATTAGAAGTGTGATGTGTTTGTTCGCTGACTTCTCGCAAAAAACTGGTTGTAAAAAATCTTTTTTATTTAAGAGAGCGTATTTCCGAGGTAGTCTCATTTGGCACCAAGTCTGGGAGTGATGAAATCCTAGTTAAATCGACGAGAATACTCAGCTTTTTGTAATGAAATGATTGCTACAATTTTTCCTTAAATTGTGTGTGGCCTGTACCTGGCCTAGTGGCCTACAAACTTTGTTTATCTAAATATTAATACGTGATGCCAACACTTTGGACACTGTTTACGAAAATTGCGAGGACGCAGGAGCATAAATTTGGCACACTTATAGTTTATGTGAAGGAGAAGTGCAGAACGCTAATATTTTACAATAATAAAGTGCATTAAATCAATTAATAAAACATTACCCACACTACCATGCATTTGACACACACAAACAAATAAATTGATGTTAACGATAAAAGATCACAGATGGCGCACTAAAAAGTTTGCAAACAAAGTAGTTGGTCTTTAGAAATGAAGATGGCGTTCTTATCAACAAGTTATTAAAATTTATTACGATCGAATTTTGACCAATGAGCGACCACTAGTTTTCGTAAACATGTAGTCATTTCTATTTAGTCTTACTTTAATAACGTAATCTCCAAGACCTTCATAGTACTTCTTGTAGCTACTTTTACTAATAAATGAATTTAAATGAATTTAAATAAAATGATTTTTTTTTGCGGAATAAGCGAGTTATGAAGTTACAAAGATATTTGAGCATTTATTTTTATTACCATTTAAACAAATTATTTTATGATACATATTTCATTTTAATGTGTAGTTTGTCTATACAATTATTTATATTTAAATGAGGCTTCATAATGTATTTAATGAGAAATCAATTTTAATCCTATACCGTACACTACCACCGCTTAATACTCTAGCCAGTCAGCAGAAGAAACTAGTAGAAAAGTTTATGCCTACTGATAAGGTACAAATATTTTATTTTGCTTTTCTAAAAGAAAATCGTTTAAACTAAATGTTTTCATAAAAAATAATCAATAACGGAAATTACTTTAATTTGGCCAAATTACAAACTTTTATAAGTTAACAATGTCAAACAGGACGATGTCCATAGCGGCAGCTAGAACAAAGATATTTTAGCCATTACCTGCCCTTTTTTTCTGGAATATTTTACATTACTCACATTCTGTTGTTACTTAGTTTCTAAAACATGACAGATATATTATTTGATCATGTTGAACATTGTATTTCTTTCCAAAACATAAAATCATTAATTCTAATTTTTTACAAAGAAAATTCAACAGCCTTCACGCAAAAGACATGGATGTATAAATGAAACCAAAAAGCAAAACTCATTGAAGGACATGTTACATAATAACAGAAACAATAGATATTCTACAGCAATATTATGGTCTTATGCTAAAAGCGGCAACTTCTTTATAATAAAAACAACCTATCAATTAAACATCAAGATAAAATAAAACGTTATATTCGATAGTAATCTATGTGTTAATCCAGTTCCAATTGGTACAGTCAATCACGAGCCTCTTTGCATGACAGCTCGATGAAAGGCGAGTTGTTTAAATGGGTCATTGCTGACTAGATCATCAGTAGTACACAGTCAGGTCAGTCAGACATAGTGTTTTTGCAGCCACTTGTCCAAGTACAGTATTCCGAGCGCCATAATAATTGACATATTCCTGAGATGACTTATAACACATAAGTAATAAATCAAAATTTCAACGTAGAAACCCACACCTGTCTACGGTGAAAAATGTTTTATCTACCAAATTGAAGAAATAGAATGTTTTTTATGAGTTTTAAGCTGGCAACAAACAATCGGACGCGGCTGACGATCGCGACCGATAGCCGCGACTTACAGGGCATCTATGACAGTACACTGAGCCGTCAAACTATCGGACATAAGTCGCGGACAAGGCCTTGAGCGTTCAGAGGTCCGAAAGATATCTAGCGCGCTGGATGTTTGTCAGTCGTAAGCGTCTGCGGACGGTACGTGCACACTTATCAGTCGCGGCTGCAAGCCACGTCCGTAAGCCGCGGCTGATAATATATTTCCAGCTTTACAATTACATTCACATAACAGTTCAAAGTATGTTTGACGGTTTAACTTTGGGTGCCGGGGAGTTTTTCCCTCTTCTATTGATGAACTAAGTATAAATTCGATGCTAGTTTATGGTAAACTGGGTTTTATTGAACACATTTTAAAATTGTTTTTTATAGTTATGAATTTTAAAATAAATATTAATAATTAAATTGTTGAAATATTAAGACATGTCATACAAATATTGAATTTGCGTATTCTTTTAAACTGTGCTAGCCTAACCTATTCCTGCCACCATAAAGACTTTGTCACATTCCGAAGTAAGGGTGACTTACTTGTGTGGTGTGTGTGTCAAATGCATGGTAGTGTGGGTAATGTTTTGCTTATTGATTTATATACACGTTTCTTTGGAGTTAACACTTGTACTTATCCACTGTATACTTTATTTAACACTTTCTGTTACTTTCTAGCCAACCGGTTTCACTTTTTGCAGCATCATTAGGGCTTTGAAACTAAAGATAAAAAGGATTTAATGTACTTTATAAGCATTATTATTGAAAAATATTAGCGTTCTGTACTTCTACTACACATAAAATATAAGTGTGACAAAGTTTATGCTCCTGCGTCCGCGCAATTTCCGTTTAAATGGTCCAAAGTTTTGGCATCACGTATTAATATATAGATATATCTAGGTCACGGTTATCTCTTTCCACCAAGAGAGCCTTCTGCTTCTTCGCTATCTTGTCACATAAAATAATGCTCTATAGCAAGTAGATAAGTTAACCAGTTACCTTTATCTCTAAAAGCGGTGATAAAAGCTAAAAAAATTAAGTAATGAGCACTGATATTATGCTTTTAGGAATATCCAAAACACGTAACAATACTCTTCCTCTTCCATAAGACTGCTTACTACACACCTTCATACATATCTTTACGCCAAGTCCTTTACAGAGTAAGCAAGAGCATCGAGTGCCAAATCTCGCGATCATTTCTTCTGCATATTTTTGGCTTCCTCCATATGCATTACCCTATTCATACAAGCACGCCGGTTTCGAAGACTTTTACTAACTAAATATAATATAACACGATACCTATATAAGCAATTGCTTTATACCTACTCTAAGAGATTTAGTTGTACCTCTTTTTTCATGGAAGGAACAAACAACGTTTAATGCTATTAGATTAGTTTTTTACATGAAATGTTTACATACTTTTATTCTATTCCTTGTTAACATGTCCCGACCGAGTCTGGGCTAATCTGACATTCCAAAAAAAATTCCATTTCTGTTTTTTTTGTTTCATTTAAAAATGGTATTCATTTTTTCATTTCATTCATTTCATTCATAAGTAACTGCACACCTAAAACACATTTTGTTAGTGATCAACAGAATCACCACCAGTGGCATTTTAAGGTAGGGTTTTAAAGAACGTTTGCTGATGAGGTTGTTTTGCCTTTATATAAACTTTTATTAATAGTGATCATTTGCACAATTGTAAAATTAATCAGACTAAAAACTAAAAGCAGCATGTTTGCCTTTCAATGATACTAGTTGAAATACTGACTAAATAAAACAAACTAAATTCAAGAGTTGAAATTTTTAATTAGTTTTATTTATCCTAAACATGGGAAAAGTTCTTAAATAAAATATCTTATATGCAAAGTGTTCGAACATACAAACGTGTCCAAACCATCTGGTTAAATTACTTCTAAGTGTTATGTTTGTAAATTTAGTTTGCTAACGACCTCACCGTTGACGTTGAGTGTTTAGTGTGATAATAAAACTAAACGGTAGAACACTTTTAACCCTGCTAAAGTTGAGAGTATGAAGAACTAACAGTAATTTAATTGGTTTATTTCACCATTTCTTTATTTAAATCTTAGGACTGATATTACCGATCATATTGAAAACCGAATTTAGTAAAACAAAGTTCCGTGTAAACGAGTTCAATTATCTGTTCTGATCCCGCGCTTAAGCTCTTAAAAGTACTCTTAAAAATGACAGTTTTCTTATACTCGTCCCCTGAAAATCTACTTACCACGTATACAAGTTTAATAATAAAATATTTTCACTATCCAATTTAGTTTGACAGCAAAATTGACACGATTGACACTCTTGACAATTGACGTCACAATTTTAAGTTGGTCGCGTTTAAATCCAGCCCCACTTTGCTTTCTTGAGGTATTACCGAAATGTTTGTGGTAGAACTTGATACAATGGCACTCGATACTCTCTGCCTACCCCTTAAGGGACTTGGCATGAAGATATGTATCTATGTTTGCGATAGAACTAAAATTTGGCAAACACGTTTAGTTTGAACGACATTCTGTAACGATAGTCATTGTGCTCCACTCACTAAACTAATTTTTAGTTGTCACTGACTTATTTAGATGGATAGTAAATCTAAAATAATAGAAAGACACAAAATATGGTATAGTGATGTGCAGCATACCGGGCAGGGATCCGCCGCCTTACTTATTCCTGCCACAATAATGACTTTGTCATGTTCCGGTCTGTCGTGTAGGATAGCCGATAAACTTGAAAAGTAGGCCTAAAATCTTGACCACAGGACAACGAAGCACCTTTAACAACTATGATGTCTATAGGCCACGTTTATCTATTACCGTCAGGAGAGCCGTGTGCTTGGTCGCTGAGTACATAAAAAATAGCCTTTGGTTTGTACATATTGTTGCAGACGCTTTATCTATTCGTGAAAAAATGTTGATTAAAAACGTCAAAAGTCTGATTTAATCTGTCATGTTTATGATTTTCCATCTCTTTAGTTTTTGTTTCATTGAAAAAGTTGTGTTGAGTTCTATAAACAGGCTTTTTTAAAACAAATTATGAACTAAGGCTAATAAGGAATGGCACTAAAAATTAATATGTGAATCTAGATCATGTTTTATCATAATACGCCTTTCATAGTAATATTGTTATAAGAACTTTTTTTGAAGATGGTCAATAAGATATCGGTCAATAACACATGTAAATAAATGTAGTATTAAAAGTACCTAACAATAAATAATGTTTAATTTTCTTAAGCTTAGGCTAGTCTTGATCGCATTTAAATTCACAGGGAAACCCAGGTTTAACTTAAGCTAAACTCAGTTATCACTTTAAACAATGCTTAGAACTGAGCAGTTTGCATTTCACCTAGTTAAATAGATCGTGGTTTAATCTGAACCGAGTTCAAGCTCTAAACTACCAATCTCCTTTGTCTAAATCATTGGACGCGTTTTGTAAATTGTTAAAAGTGTCAGTCGTGTCAATTTTATTGTCAGAATCAGAATCAGAATAATCTTTATTCACTTGAACCATACAAGTGGTATTTGTGGGCGTCGACATTTTTTTAAACTACCAGCGGATCGGAACGCGGCCACACACTGAGAAATGTGTAAATATGTGAAATGTGTAAATTTGTAAATATTTTTAAGCTATTGCATAGCTTCTGTCGCGGGCTTTGAGCGTGAAGACCGAATCCAGAAATTCCGTAATGAAAATAATCTAACACTCCCCACTCCGACCGGCACAGCGGTGATGCTTTTTATTTTTGCCATTTATCGATGAATAGCAGAACTTTTAATGACTTGTGATCACGCTTGTCTCTTTATTTTAGGAACTCGCCTCTAGGTGGCATTGGTTGTATCGGCGTTACTGCGCATTCGTAATCCCCATCTTCGCCCCGCAATCCGGTGACTCATACCTGCTTATGCAATAGCTTAACGCGGCAGTCTCCGAGTGCCACGTGTCATTTTTTAAATTATTTAACTTAAATTAGATTCTTAGGGGTTAAGACCATTGTCAATTTTAAAAATGCTTGCAATAGTATTAAATAATATTCTCTAAAAAAACTGAACTCATTTATGCTAAACTTGTTCTATTTAAATTGGTTTACAATTTGAACGGTAAAATCAGCCATGAGTGTATTATTTTGGCACCTTAACACCGGGTCTGTTAAACTGAAATAGGAGCAGACCTCTTTATTCCGAAGAAGAATAAATAATACTTTTTACGCCGTTTACACATGGGGTCCCCGTATAAATAACATAAAAACATGTAAATTGAACTAAAATTCATTTTCACGCCGTCCTATTTCATTTAATCTTTTCTGTTCGGGCCCGATTTTTTTTAACAATAAATTTAGTAGTTCGTTACAGAGCCATCATCTGTTGTGACTTGCCCCCAGAATATGCAGGATAATTAAAAGTAAAGTAAATAAAGTATCTTTACACCCATAACCCTTAATAGGTAGGCAGAAGCACAACCAAGGCATCGACTAGCCGAAGACACTAAGTCCCATAGTATGATAGGTGGCAAGCCCATGGCAAGCCTATCGCCAACCTAACACATAGCCAATTCCGAGTAACGTTATTTAATAAAAAAATGAAAATAATCATTTTCAATTGTTTTTTGTTGCCCGACCCAAGGATCGAACCCGGGACCTCAAGAAGTCAAGTCCGACTGCGGACCACTAGACTACAGAGGCGATAATAAAATATAAGGCGATAATCAATTCATCTCAAGCTGGCTTTTATATATACATATACATATCTTTAGCCTAATTCCATATGGAGCAGGCAGGTTTATTTTAAAAAGTTTGCACGTAGAAACAATTTTTATTTATCTTTGATTAAGATCTTTTCCCATACAAAATGTTATTATCAGTAAATATCAGACGGAACGATGTTCGCCGGGTCGGCTTGTGTAGAATAAGAGGCTTATTTTCTTCTAGGGAAAACATCTTGACTAAACGAAGTGCATGTTATTACTCAATGTTATCTCTCGACACTAATAATTTTCTTTATTATGCATTTCGTTTTTGAGTTCATAAGTTTGTTTGTTATCCCCGACTGAAAAGAGGGTTGTTACAAGTTTCACATGTTTGTGTGTGTGTGTGTGTGTGCGCGTGCGCGCGTGCGTGCGTGCGTGCGTGCGTGCGTGCGTGCGTGCGTGTGTGTGTGTGTGTGTGTGTGTGTCTATGGCGTCATAGCTTTTGAACACGTGGACATATTTTCATGCGGATTTTATTATTAAGCCTACAATGTTTACCTGATTCAGATGGATCTTAGCTAGGTACATTGTAATATGTAGGCCATATTGAAGGTTACAGAAAAAATAATTTTACTATTGTTTGTTCAAAATAACTTTTTTATATTCAAAATTACAATAGGTAGTATTTTGAGACGTCCAAGCATATTACTTTCTATTCTTTAGCTAAACTTTCTACTATGGAATCTTTAAAATGCAAGTTCCAATCGTATTTGGATCCTTTATTTCCAGCTAAGCATTAAACTTATCTTCATGATTAATACTGTTTTTTCCCGTAACCACCCCAAAATCAATATCTTTACATTTATTTTCCTTTGTTTTTGCGGTAAGAAAATTATGGAACGAGCCTTAATTAATGAGTTTTTCTTAGCGGAACTCTTGAGCAGCCTATCAATTTCCTCTTTAGAAGCTATTATCTCACGGGTCGTATCTTCAACGCTGCAAAAGACCACGAGCACAAGCAAGATAGTAATAAATTCCACCGAGGTATGAGATAGTATTTTCTCTACTTTTACGGAAAAAAGATTTTATTAGTGGAATAAGTTGTGAAATTATTGAAGTTCTGCACTTTGGCAGTATGGTTAAACTGCAAAAACCCGACTTTTATTTATACTTATTTATATTTATATCATACTTTTATTTAAATAAGAGCCAAACCATGAGTTTACATCTTGTCAACTTTACCTAGTACTTGCTCCCGTCTCTGCAAAATAATTTATACGACAACTTTGAACAGCGTCTCTGTTGGTAAGAGAAACACATTTTTAGACTAAGATTAAGAACTCACGGAGCGGGATTTATTTCAAAACTCACGAGACCGCTATTTTGTGCGGTCACACAGCCGTCGCGGTTGAAATAATCGCCCGCAAACTTGTACGATTCTACGGGCGGGCGACCGTTGCCGCGGGAACCGCAAACAACCGCGGCCGCTGCGGGTGTACGACGCGTCGCGAAGTGTACTTTATTTGCATATAAATCTCTGTAAACTCTGTAACTGGGCTCGGCTAAAAACCACTTCGTGAGTTCTTATAAGTATATTAGTTCTTATAAGTTGTAAGTGCCATAGATTTCAACATGTAACTTACCGAACGTAAATCTATACCAACTCATGGTAAAGGCTTAGTACGTCTAATAATCTACGTACATAAAAATTAAGTATCTTCCTCGGTATCCTAGACATTATCAGAGCCAGATTTACTGGCAATAGGACAACCTTATAATTACGCTCTTTCAAATGAAGTTAAAAAAATTTTAATCGTTTCACAAATCAATTAAAACATATAAAAAAATATAGGAATCATATATATCATCACCTCTTTTCCCAAGTTGATTAAAATAAACCTCCTTTTACTATACCGAACCCGTCACGCTTGAACGAATGGGCTTATATCGCAACTTTTATTGTCTTATAAAAAAAATAGTTTATTTAAGTTCAATATTCATAGTTACGAAAGCATATTTATCGGGTAAAGCAGCCAGTGTAAAATAAAAAAATACCTTTTATTAACCTCATTAAAATTAATAATTTAAAATCAAAAATCACAAAAACGGTCTTCTGATTCACGTGTTTGTTGCTTAAAGATGTCCTCTCCGTTCTTGTTATATTCCAATTTGTAATTCAAATAAGTTTAAGTAAGTATATTCACGCCTGTATTCTCGAAGAGTTAGGCAGAGGTACAACCAGGACACCCACAATTAGCCGAAGGTACTTAGTCCCACGCGAAAAAGGAAGTAAGCCTTCTACTTATATAAATAAGAGTATCTTCGAACCCAAATTACCAAATGACAGAGGAGCAGCTAGGCTACCTACGACTAGCCAAAACCGAACCAAAAACAACCGGGTACTTATTCAATCGCAGGCTAAGTTATTTTTATTAAAAGGTTTAACAAAATAGAACCAAAAATTGTTTTATTTTTTTTTTGGGTGATGACAATTTAAAAATATCTATTGTGAATATGTTACAATGTTTTACTCTAGATATACTCTAGTCAACATGTGCCTTTTAGGTCAAAATTTTTAGCTCGCCTCGGAAAATTATGATCAAGGTGTCATTCGATTCGTCATCGCATTTAGAAACTTTTTGAAAAAATTGGAGTTTTGATAGCAAAAATTACAAACCTTATACATATTTAGCATAGCGGGCTCCCCTATTATATTTTACTTACCGTGGCAGCAGCATTCTAAGCTCATCGAGTGACATTTGGCGGCAATACTACCCGATATATAATTATTGTGAAAAAAACATAATTTTTCTCGAACTCGCTTGACCTCAAAATTGAATATAATACTTACTAAACATCAGAGTAAGTAAAAGCAATAATACCCCCTTACTACAAAAGAAAATAAACGCTAGTTGAACACATGTTTACTAAACACTGTCTAAAATTTTATTCAACCAATAACATGATGATGCGTCATTCATGTCTGGTATGTTATCGGTTGGATTTCAATTTTATACAAAAGTATATTCACGCCCACAACCCGGAAGAAGTAGCAGGAGCTACAATCGTGCCCACGACTAGCCCAAGACACTGTCTCACAATGCAATAGGTGGAAAGCCTATGGCCAACCAGGCCCATATCCAATCCCGAGCAACATTTTAATTTATTAGAAAATTGGAAAAACAACATTTTCTCGAACCGGGAACCGAACCCGGGACTCCACGAAGTCAAGTCCGACACCTGGACCGCTAGACCAAAGATATGATAAACAATATTTAGTTAAACACCCGTATAAATATTTTTTTATTAAGGCAGATACTTTTTATACTGTTGGAAATGTCTACGTGTGTCTACGCCGAATGTTATCTAAACCAGAGTACACAAGCGTTCAACGCATTTTCGTAGCGCGTAGATCTGTAGCTGATGTAGTAAAAGAATAATATACTAGCTGATGCCCGCGACGCCGCCTGCGTATCAAGCCTACTTTAACATTATACAATGTACATAGTTGAAATTTTGAAATGGTATACTTGAATCCTTTAGAAAAAAAACTGCATTAATAATTTTAATTATTTTTTTGGTTGTTTAAGTACGAATGATGCCATAAAAACGTTAGTGACATTTTGCTGCTTGTACCAGTTTACGTAGGACCCGTCGATATAAAAGGTAAGTAAGTATCTTCACGCCCATATCCCTGAAGTTGTAGGCCGAGGCACAACCAGGACACCCACGATTAGCCGAAGCCTATCGCCAACCGGGCACATATCCAATCCCGGACAACATTATTTTTATTATAAAATTAAAATTATACATTTACTAATTATTTTGTTGCCCGACCTGGGAATCGAACCCGGTACCTCAAGAAGTCAAGTGCGACGCCGGACCGAAAGACCACAAAGGTAACTGCATTTTATATTATATTTCATCAAATTTAATAATAATGTACATACATACTATAATCTAATAATCTTGATACCATCCTCGGATAATATCCAACCGACAGTTAATTATTATGTAATTATTTGTATGCCAAACTTGAAGCTCAAAAGACAGTCAGTTAGAGGTGGTACCTCGCGTGGCAACCCTAGGTCTGTACTAGCTATTGCGTGATATGCTAATATTCTTTCAAATAAATTCAGTAGTTTTAAAGTGAATACAAATCATACACACAAATACTAAATAGTAAGAATGAAGGTGGGTTCATCTTCTTCTGCGCTATTTTTTATACATAGAAAACATTTTTAGAAGAAGAAATCATGTTTTTTATAGCATTCATATCTTATATCTTCTGAATTTTAGGGTTACAAGTTATAGTTAGAAAGACATCAATTCCATTTATTGGTGTTTAAAAGTTGTTAGAAAATACTCATTACATACATACATACATACATATATTCACGCCCAATAAAAATACTTTGTTAATTAAAAAAATGTTTTACGAACGTTGTTGTTGGTCCGGGCTCCTTTGCAGAATAGACCACCTTCCTTCCTGCCAGGCAGCTCGTAATAGGCGAACATAGGCTTACAGTCACTAACACCGTGACATCTGACTGGGTAGGTAGGTAGGTAGAGTTTCGCAGAGACTCACCCGGATTGGTACCACCGCCTTACCTATTCCTGCCTTCATAACGTTATGACGTGTTCCGGTTCGGAGGGTACGGTAGCCGGTAAACTTACTTTTGCTCGAGGCCTAACATCCTGGCCTCAGGTTGGCAATACACCATTACCTCCTTTGGTGTCTCTAGGCTGCGTGAATTTCTTAACACAAGAAGGTCTATCTGCTTGTTTCTCTACCTACTACTCTACCCAGTCAGATGTCACGGTGTTAGAGACTGTAAGCCTATGTTCGCCTATTACGAGCTGCCTGGCAGGAAGGCAGGTGGTCTATTCTGCAAAGGAGTCCGGACCAACACGGGGGAGTAATTCAAAGTGGATATAAAGGATTCCTTTAAGTCTAGTTTAGAATGTTAAAAATCTATTTTTTTTGCCCAAAAATGTGATTTCGTGACATTATTTATTTGTACTATACCCTAAAGCAGTCTTGTAAGTAGGTACCATTCAGGACGTACCAAACAAGCATAAACACGAAAGGATAATTTTTGAAGTTTATACACTTTTTATAGTCGGCGTTTGGTAGAATTCCATTCTAGGTACAATTTGTTAATACAAGAACAAGATATATTTATTAGTTGTATCCAGCTCCAGTATATCACGAAATTTCTATCTCATTAATCATAAGTTTGTATGCCAAATATGACTTAATCGATAGATAGCCATTTTAAATTGATCTTCAAATGTCCAACTGGACGAACATACTTAAACATAGTAAATGTCATCAGTGGTCCCCAAACAACGATAAGTTTTCCTTCTCCCTCTAATTTATTAAAGCGGCCTGCCCCGGCTTCGCACGATTATGAAATATACATCTTTACGCCCATACCCCCGAAGAGGTAGGCAGAGGTACAACCAAGGCACCCACGACTAACCAAAGACACTAAGTCCCACAATGTGATCCAATTTTCTTTATGTTTTGCCGACCCGGGATTCGAACCCAGGACCTCATGCAGTCAGTGAAATATACATAATCAAAATATACAGACGGACAAACATTCTAAAGATGCAAAAAGTGTGTTTTGCTAAGTTTGTTTTCAGATATCTTTACGTACATACACAATTCACTTATAGTTTCACTAGCGGCCCTCCCCTGCTTCGCACGGGTATAAAATATACCACTTCTTCTCTTCAATCACTTTATCTATTAAAAAAAACTGCATCAAAATTGGTTGCGTAGTTTTAAAGATTTAAGCATACAAAGGGACAGGGACAGAGGAAGCGACTTTGTTTTATACTATGTAGTGATTTAGAGTATTCGAAGGTTTAAGTATCTAAATGTCCTTAGTCCCACAATTTGATGGATTTCAAATCTAACGTCAACGGGCCCATAACCAATCCCTGATAAGGATATTTTATTAAAACATTTGAAAATCGAATCGAACATTGGTACCTAATGTAGTCATCGCCAAAACCAACAACTGGATCACAGAAGCGATAAGTATGTAAGCAAGGTACTTATTTCAATTAATTGTATTTAATATCAAATTCAAATTTACTAGGTGGTAGAGTTTGGCAGCGGCTCGCCCGGATTGGTACCACCGCCTTACCTATTCCTGCCGCCATAACGTCATGACGTGTTCCGGTTTGGAGGGTAAGGTAGCCGGTAAACTTACTTTTGCTCGAGGCCTAACATCCCGGCCTCAGGTTGGCAACGCACCATTACCTCCTTTGGTGTCTCTAGGCGGCGTGAATTTCTTACCATCAGGAAATCCGTCTGCTTGTTTGCCTTCCTATAACATAAAAAAAAACGTACAGTACACTAAGGATAGCGCACATTTGGACGGGGCGGAGCGTGTTGGGTCGAAGCGCAACACACTCAAGCGGGTCAGGCCGCATTGCATCATCGGTTTTTTGTTATTCAGTACCAAATCGTAGATTAAAACAGAAGAGTAACAACGCATCTGGTAGTTGTCGTACAAAACTTTAGCGAAAATATGTCACAAGCATTCACATTATTAATTACGCTTTTTCCCTCCTCTTTCTTGACTGTAGAGCGCTTCGGGGACTGCGCGATAGGTACCGTTGAAAAATCTGTTGTGATGCGGCACGGCATAAAGTGCGTTGGTCTTAAGGCCCCATACTTAGTCAGCCAGAAGAGCCAATCGCCGCACTCCCCCGTTCCATGATTACTATGAAATATTGCGCTCTAAAGGAAATGTCTTAAGCGACAAATCACTATTTTTGACACTATAAAAGTAATTTGAAAAAAAGTATAAAAACTGAAACACTTATCTTTTAGGTATAGTACTTATCTATGTTTATGTTAAATCTGGTCTCGATATTTTTATAATTAAAGTAGGCAGTTGGGTTTTGCTTTCAAAAAATGGTTAACTTTTTATTTTTTTTCTATCAAGCAAAGGGAAAGGAATCGTGTTTTGTAAACACTAGTCTCATAAAGCATATTAACGTTAATCTTGTGTAATTTTGTCACCAAAATCCATGATTGCTTTATATGAAAAAAACATCATATTGCTGACGTATTTTAGCATACATGGACCCTTAAGAAAATGTATGAAAGCGATCTAAGCGGATTATTGCGCTGCGCTGCCTCGTCCCGGTCTACGATTATTTTTAACCGATTCTAAAAAAGGAGAAAGTTCTCAATTCGACTGTTTTACGCATATATATGTTTGTTACGCAATCACTCGGCTAATAGCCAAACGATTTTGATGGCTCTTTTATAGAAAGATAGGTCATAATTCCACGGGGGTCCGATATTAATTTTATCAAGATCCGACTAGTAGTTTCTGAGTTAGACTTAACATATAAAATTTACACTTTTTGCATAAAAATGTACGCATTGTTAAGTGTAAGTCATAAACTACGAGTAGGTATTCACAAAATTTATGAGTAACTACTTGGGAACCAAAAGTGGTACCCAATGAGATAGCTGGAGTCGATATTTGCAGTATTACTGAGCTAAATTATTGTCAGTAGTATAGCCATAGCCCGGTGAAGTTGTAAAAACCTCGCGTAGCAACAAATTAGCTATTAAAAAAGGTCAGTAGTATTTGTATTTTTTACTCTTGAGGCAAGCTCGTCCAAAGTACTGATTTCTTAAGAATTTCCAAAAATCTTATACTAACAATATTTTTTCTAGTGTGGGTCCGGGTCCGTTGAGTAGAATAGACCATCTGCCTCTCAGCCAGGCAGCTTATAAGAGGCGAGGACAGGTTAAACAGGTCGTTACCAGCAAGATCACTGGTGGTAGAGTACTGTGCAGGAACTTGCTAGGGTAGGTTGCCCTTTCATATATTCCTGTCGCCAGAATGACTTTGACATGTTCCAGTCGGTGAGGTAGTTGGTAGTCATACACAATTGGCCTAACATCCAAGCTTGAGGACAGCGACGCATCTATAACATTTATCTAATCATAAAATCTATTTTTTTTTTGCCCAAAAATGTGATTTTGTGACATTATTTATTTGTACTATACCCTAAAGCAGTCTTGTAAGTAGGTACCATTCAGGACGTACCAAACAAGCACAAACACGAAAGGATAATATTAGAAGTTTCTACACTTTTTATAGTCGGCGTTTGGTAGAATTCTATTCTAGATACAATTTGTTAATACAAGTACAAGATATATTTATTAGTTGTATCCGGCACCATTATATCACGAAATTTCTATCTCATTAATCAAAAGTTTGTATGCCAAATATGACTTAATCGATAGATAGCCATTTTAAATAGATCTTCAAATGTCCAACTGGACATTTGAAGTCTGACTGACATCTGACATTTGAAGACTGGTAGTCATACGCAATGGGCCTAACATCCAAGTTTCAGGACAGCGACACATCTATAACATTTATGGTATCTATAGGCCTTTGGTTTCTCTTACCATCAGGAGATCCGCGTGTTTGTTCGATAAACGCTTACATAAAAAATATTATTAAGATTTATCTTGATTTATACATTAACGGCGGCACTCAGAGTCAATTTTTTTAAATCAGTCATCAAGTGATATTTTAGATTCAAATTTGTGACTTAATGAGAGTTTAAATGTTAATTGACATCACTGAGTGCGGCCGTAAGTCTTAATTCAATATAGAAAACTAGCAGATCCGGCGAACTTTCTTTATTGTGTATTACTTATAAATACTTATTAAAATGTTTTCTTAGTTTAATTGCAGTCGAACGGAATAAAAATCCTGTGTCCGTCTACTAGTTCTTAGCTGCCTCCCAATCTATTTTCAGCCAAATCGATTTAATCGTTCTTGAGTTATACATAGTGAAACTAACAAGACTTTATTTTATATATGTGAATATATATATGTCGATTTAATGACTGATTAAAAGATAATTGACGTGTGAATTGGGCGTTCTGGGTAATTCTAACTTAAATATTCAAAATGATTGCGATATCGACGCTATTTGTACAACATTATGTAGGCGGATAGAAATATAGAAAAGCAAGAAATTTATATATCAATAACTTTGAAATTCTAATTAGACCTGGAAAATAAAGTAGTAAGTACACGAAGCGATCGTCTTTTTATAAAAACCAATCAACTTGAGAAGCGGCATCTTGCTGTCAAGAAACTAAAGCGCATCAACTTCAGAAAAATAACTTGATATTTTTCTGAAGTTGATGCATTATTATGATGAACATAATAAATTCTTATTATATTTCATAGAAGTAACAAGATTTATAACTATTTTTAAACCAAGTCGAATATTATGTTTTTTAACCGACGAAAAAAGAGGGATGTTATAAGTTTTTCATGTCTATTTGTGTGTGAGTGTGTATGTCTGTCTGTGCTGAGGGGCATCATTACTTTAGCACGGGTGGATCGATTTCAATGCATTTTTTTTTTGTTTGAAAGCTGACGTGATGGAGATAGCCACATTACATTAAGTTTTGCTGCAGGTTACTAAAAAATAAATTTTAGGATAAATCTACGAATTAAACATACGTGTTTATCTTAATTTTTTGGGCAATAATGATCCGGTTTTATATTTAGTTCGTTTCTTGAAAGATAATTATCCCGAGGTTAACCTATATAAATTTCATCATGATCCGACTTGTGGGATATTTATAAAATTTATGGTTGACTATCTTGGAATTATTGGCTACCATTTGAAAAAGAATAATTAAATCGCGTTATAGTAATAAAAAAAATGGAGCAGGTTATTTAGATTAATCTTAAATTTGTGTATAATTAATTATCTGTAATAATAAGTTTATACTATCAAAAAAAAAAGCAAACGTGGGACCTCATGTAATCAACGCTAGCAACGGGCCCAAAATTGCATAGGCGATACAAGAACAACAAAAAAACATTAAATCACCTATAATAAAATTGACGGAACTAACTTTAAAAATGAAAAACTGTCCAGTTGAGTATTTCGTTTACTAATATATGGTTTGACAAAAATTTAAACATATCAAATTCAACGCCATCTGTTCTTTGTTATAATATTTGAATAACCAGTGAACTCACATAAAAGTAAGAAGCCACCAGATGTATATTTCTCTAGCTAGCTTTAAATTGTCATAGTTCTTATCATTGCCAACAGATGGCGCAAATACAATATAAAACAAATACGATGAACCATGGAATTTTGTTCGTCGCATCGTGACTTGATCTACTATCCGCAGGCTATGGAATCTTCGGCTTACTGTAGTTCCCTTTATTGTCAACAGAGGGAGGTATTGTAGCAGGTAAAGTCTTTCCGAAGACGTTACAATACAGAAATTATATATATACATATAACAAAAAAAATGAACATATTTAGGTATGTACGAGGGTGAATCCAAAAGTTCTAAGCCCGACCAAGAAAATAAAAGAAAAGTGTGTCTAAACTTATTTTTTTTTCGACATAGTCTCCATCTAGCTCAACACACTTCTTCCACCTGACCTGCAACTTGTTTATCCCCTCGAAAAAAAAAAGATTCCGGAAGGTCGGCGAAATAGTCGTTTACTGCGACAATCACCTCATCTTTGGTCGAAAATTTCGAGCCACCCAAGTGTTTTTTTAAATTTGGAAATAAATGATAATCCGAGAGGGCTAAATCCGGCGAATAAGGTGGGTGGGGCAGCAATTCGTTATTACAATCATGGATTACAGACATTGTTTCAACCGAAGTGTGAACACGTGCATTGTCTTGATGAAACAAAACTTTCTTACGAAACATTCCCGGCCTTTTTTCTTTTATTTCTT
>NJDC01058116.1:227697-250577 GCA_002245475.1 Calephelis virginiensis
TCCTTGCAGTCGAACGGAATAAAAATCCTGTGTCCGTCTACTAGTTCTAAGCTGTCTCCCAATCTATTTTCAGCCAAATCGATTTAGTCGTTCTTGAGTTATAAATAGTGAAACTAACAAGACTTTATTTTATATATGTGAATATATATATGTCGATTTAATGACTGATTAAAAGATACTTGACGTGTGAATTGGGCGTTCTGGGAAATTCTAACTTAAATATTCAAAATGATTGCGATATCGACGCTATTTGTACAACATTATGTAGGCGGATAGAAATATAGAAAAGCAAGAAATTTATATACCTATCAATAACTTGGAAATTCTAACTAGACCTGGAAAATAAAGTAGTAAGTACACGAAGCGATCGTCTTTGTATAAAAACCAATCAACTTGAGAAGCGGCATCTTACTGTCAAGAAACTAAAGCGCATCAACTTCAGAAAAATAACTTGATATTTTTCTGAAGTTGATGCATTATTATGATGAACATAATAAATTCTTATTATATTTCATAGAAGTAACAAGATTGATAACTATTTTTAAACCAAGTCGAATATTATGTTTTTTAACCGACGAAAAAAGAGGGATGTTATAAGTTTATCATGTCTATTTGTGTGTGAGTGTGTATGTCTGTTTGTGCTTAGGGGCATCATTACTTTAGCACGGGTGGATCGATTTCAATGCATTTTTTTGTTTGAAAGCTGACGTGATGGAGATAGCCACATTACATTAAGTTTTGCTGCAGGTTACTAAAAAATACATTTTAGGATAATTCGTATGTTTATCTTGATTTTTTGGGCAATAATGATCCGGTTTTATACTTAATTCGTTTCTTGAAAGATAATCCCGAGGTTGTCCTATATAAATTTCATCATGATCCGACTTGTGGGATATTTAATAAATTTATAGTTGACTATCTTGGAATTATTGGCTACCATTTGAAAAAGAATTATTAAATCGCGTTATAGTAATAAAAAAATGGAGCAGGTTCTTTAGATTCATCTTAAATTTGTGTATAATTAATTATCTGTAATAATAAGTTTATACTATCAAAAAAAAAATCAAACGTGGGACCTCATGTAATCAACGCTAACAACGGGCCCAAAATTGCATAGGCGATACAAGAAAAACAAAAAAAACATTAAATCACCTATAATAAAATTGACGGAACTAACTTTTCTCTTTCTTTAGGTTTTGGCAATCTCGTTAGTAGGTATATTGCCATTAGTCAAGTAGAAATTTGCATCAAATTTTATATCAATTATAATTAGTCATCAGTCATAAGTCGTCAGTAAGAGCCTGCTCTTGGGTAAAGCGGTGGCCTTTTTACACAAGGTCATGTAATGAGATTTGGCGGCAACGAGGAAATATACGATACGCCATTTCTTCATGATTATTTCATTTGTGCACCCTCACTAAACAAAATTGTACAAAATGCCACCAAAATTGACTAATTTCACTCAATATTAACACGAAATTCAATAATTATGAAAAAACTTTGACCATCTTTTCTCTCGATGGCGCCAAAACTCGGAACTAACTTTAAAAATGAAAAACTGTCTAGTTGAGTATTTCGTTTACTAATATATGGTTTGACAAAAATTTAAACATATCAAATTCAACGCCATCTGTTCTTTATTATAATATTTGAATAGCCAGTGAATTCACATAAAAGTAAGCCACCAGATGTAAATTTCTCTAGCTTGCTTTAAATTGTCATAGTTCTTATCGTTGCCAACAGATGGCGCAAATACAATATAAAACAAATACGATGAACCATGGAATTTTGTTCGTTGCATCGTGACTTGATCTACAATCCGCAGGCTATGGAATCTTCGGCTTACTGTAGTTCCCTTTATTGTCAACAGAGGGAGGTATTGTAGCAAGTAAAGTTTTTCCGAAGACATTACAATACAGAAATTATATAGATACATATAACAAAAAAAATGAACATATTTAGGTATGTACCAGGGTAAATCCAAAAAATTTAAGCCCGACCAAGAAAATGAAAGAAAAGTGGGTCTAAACTTTTTTTTTTTCGACATAGTCTCCATCTAGCTCAACACACTTCTTCCACCTGACCTGCAACTTGTTTATCCCCTCGAAAAAAAAAGATTCCGGAAGGTCGGCGAAATAGTCGTTTACTGCGACTATCACCTTATCTTTGGTCGAAAATTTCGAGCCACCCAAGTGTTTTTTTAAATTTGGAAATACGTAAATGATAATCCGAGGGGGCTAAATCCGGCGAATAAGGTGGGTGGGGCAAAAATTCATAGCCACAATCATGGATTACAGACATTGTTTCAACCGAAGTGTGAACACGTGCATTGTCTTGATGAAACAAAACTTTCTTACGCAACATTCCCGGCCTTTTTTCTTTTATTTCTTCCCGGAGTCTTCGTAAAGGGTTACGATAATAACTAGAATTTATAGTTTGACCTTTCGGTAAATAATCTACAAAAATAATGCCCTTCGCATCCCAAAAAACAGAAGCCATGACTGTTAATCGACAAAACGACCTTAGCCTTTTTCGGTGTAGGAGAGTCTGACCTTTTCTACTGTTTGGATTGTTGCTTTGATGCAGGAGTATGGTGGTGAACCCAGCTTATATCCATGGTAGCAAATCTAGACAAAAAGTCCTCATGGTCAGTCTCAAAAAGTTCCAAACAGTCTCACGAAATTGTGTATCGAACTCGTTTTTGTTCAGCTGAAAGCAACCTCAGGACCCAGCGAGCAGAAACCTTATGGAACCCCAACTCTTCCGTTATTATGTGTTGCACCCGGCCATAACTAATGTTTGTTATCTCAGCTATCTTACCAATGGTCGAACGTCGGTCACCCAGTACGAGATCACAAATTTTATAGATGTTTTCTTTCGTGGTGTGGGAGGCCTACATTCTCTGTAGGCCTCCCACTCCTAGGATCATCTTTAATGCTCTCACGACCGCGCTTAAACTGAGCTACCCCCTTCTTGACACTGGAATACGATGGAGCAGACTCAAAGTGCTCACCATATCTTGATGGATGTCTTTTGGTGATAGTCCTTTTTTACTGAGGTACTTAATGACTGCACGGTGCCCAATTTTCTGCATTATTGAAAATTGCGTCAGATTGCTTCAAACAAATAATCACAGAAAATTTATATCGTAATGAAACTGCGCACAATAAATCAATATGAAACATACTAACAAATGACGGTAGATTTTAAAAAGATGTCATAGCTCCATGCAGGTTAGGCTACGAACTTTTAGATCACCCTCGTATGTACATTAAAACATAAAATCGTCACTTTTTTGTAATTCAAAATCAAAATGTTTTATTAAATTTTACGTTTTAGAAGCATTTAGTAAGTTAGACTTATCCTTTGTCCTCTCATAATGAATACCTAATGAAGATATTTTAAGTTTGTCCCAAATTCATTGCTTATATTAATAATGTACTAAAGATATCCCGCTAGCTTAAGGTCAGTATATGAAGCTTATAAGCTTACATCGAAACGTGATATTAGCGAACTCGGACTTTCTGACAGCAAGAAAGTTTAAATGGCGATTTCAAGATCGAGTCATCGCAGAATATTACCACCTTTGTCTACTTGACTGTACTTTGGAAACAATTTCTTTTCACTCCATTTCCTAGACTGTTTTAGGCGATAGGAACATCACATTCCTATGCCACATAAAGGAAAATAATTAATAAATGAGAAATTATATTACTTGGTTCTCGATTCAAACCTAAACCCATGTACTATAGGGTTCATTTTGAATCTCGGTTTCATGCAAATTGGAACTAGATTTGTGTCATTTTGTGCTAAAAGTTAATTGAATAAAATTTTACTTATAATAAACAATAAACTAATAACTAAAACATAGATTTTTGGGAACTAAATGTTAATAATTCGCTTCAAATCGTGTTATGTTAAAGAGTTGAAATTGAGACAAATCCGATTCCAATCTGCATGAATTCTAAATTCAAGAGTAGGTAACTAAAGCTACTGATCTTGAGTTAAGTATGTACGTGGGATTATAAGTACGTAATAAGTACGTGACAAATTTTTGGAGACACTTTTTTTGGAATTGGTAAAATCTTCTAAACACGCGTCAGGGCGCGTGACCTGATCGAAAATTCGTAAAACGAATGGAGAGTAAACAGCCGGCGCGGCGTAGGAGAGGAAGGTGCGGCGAAAATGTATGCCTGTGCCTGTTGTTTCGTTTAGACGGCACAGGGCGCTTTCGCGAATGTTCGTGTTGTCATGTTTATGTACGATATCGCAATCAATGAATATCGTATTTTAACACATAAATGATAGTACTTTCGTACGGATAATTAAAGCAACTCGTGCAAAATTATTCCAAAATATTAAAAATGCACAACGTTAACATTCAAGTTTTGACTTCTGCCGGCACTCCCGGAGTGCATCCCGTCGTTTCTTTTTTTTAATAACGAGTTAAAATTAACTTGCTCTTTACTACACTTGAAGGTCGAAAATACTCGTTTTTAATGGTTTTGAAAACTCAGTTAAAGACCCAAATGCGTCTGTAACAGTACCACAAGTACAAAAGACCGTAAGCCGCCCACAGACTGATATTTTCTTTTCAGATTCATTATTCTCATTTAAAAGTTGAAGGGTGCGTATGGGGGTGGTGGACATCTGTGCTGGATGCTATGTTGAATGCAAAGAATGTTTTAGTAATATCATCATTAAAAGAAAAATTTCCAACACCGTACAAAATCTATCCGTAGAGTAGGTAAGAATTATCTCAATCATGTCAGCTTGCAAACGAAAAATCCACATTAAAGTCGGAGCAATAATTTAGGGGTGATGATGCCACAAATAGACACACATACAGCCAGACTCGTCAAACTTATGACACTGCTTTGGGAGTTACTATATGGAGATTGAAATCATTTAAATGAAAAGGACAAAAAATAATCTTCATGCCCGTAGCCCTGAACAAGTTGACAAAGGTACAATCAGAAAACCCACAAAGTCCCAAAATGTAATAGGTGTGCAAAGTTATCGCAATTAGGGTGCTAACCCATCCTGGACAACGATGTCTTAATAAAAACATCTGACCCGGGAATCGAACACGGGGCCTCATGAAGTGAAGTCAAATAGGGCCGCTAGACCTCAGAAAATTTATGTAAGTATGCACTGAAAGTAAACGGATCGAAAAGCATAAAACTTGTTTTTATATCTGTTCGGAGAAAATTTACCGCGATATAGTGGGGAGTCTAAGATGCTAAATGCGCATTAACTCCAGTGTCAGAGGGCATATCGGACTTTGTCGATTCGTTGGTGGTGAGTACAAAAGGCATATGTTTTTATTGGTGTGTTAAGTATCTAGAAGCTAAAATAACAATTATACTAGGCAAACTCATCAGATACATATCTAACTGACGCATTTTAGTAATTTAGGACCAAATGACTAAAATGCGTCAGTTAGATTTTCTTTCGAAACAAAAAATAGATAAATGAGAAACACAAAACATAGACTTTAATTGGAGTATGGTAGAATTTTTCTTACTCGTGGTTTCTAAATATTATTTCAACTGAATTTTGTATTGTGTTTTTAGTCAGTATATAAATTAAAGATATATGTTTTAAAGCTTAAAAAAATAGACAGACAGCTCTATATGCGCGCCTCCATGTAAAGATTCGTCACATAATGGAAATATTTAACCATGATACGAGTTATCTTCATATCTTAATCTGTCGTGCTTGAATAGCTGCGAAAATGCCATCTTGGGCTCCCCTACTAATATGGCCCTTTATAAAGTCATTTGAGTTCAAATTTAAAATATGAAAGGCGTTACTTTAAACATTAGACAGCCAAGTAATTTTACGTTACAACCTTAGAATGTATATCTTATTTATTTTATATCACACTAGCCGCTTACACGCGACATTGTCACCTTAGGACAAATTTTCGCACAAACTTTCATCTATGATACTCCTGGTGTCGAGGATGTCCGAAGACTTTTTTTTGTCTCAGCTAGGTGGTTGCTTATGACAGTTATAGTTAAGCCTTAATATATTTTGAAATTGTTTATAGTAAGGTGTGATTTTTTTTCATAATTACAGCTTTTTATGGCTTATGGCTTTCTTATTCTTGGAAGGCAAGCAAGCAGACAGATTTCCTGATGATAAGAAATTCAGGTCACCTAAAGATATTAAAGGTAGTAATGGTGCGTTGCCAACCTGAGGCCGGGATCGCAGGCGTCGAGAAAAAGTTTTCCGGCTACCTTACCCTCCAGACCGGTAAGGCGGTAGTGCCAATCCGGGCGAACCGCTATGAAACTCTACCACCTAGTCAGATGTCAAGGTGTTAGTGACGGTAAGTCCATACTCGCCTATTACAAGCTGCATGGCAGGAAGGCTGATGGTCTATTTTGCAATGAAGCCGGGACCAACACTCAGACCAGGCAGCTCATAAAAGCCAAGCATAGGCTTACGTCGATAACACCGTGACATTCTATTTGGTGATAGAGTTTTGCAGAGACTCACCCGAGCTAGTACCACTGCCTTATCCATTCCTGACGCTAAAACGACAGTGCTTGCAGTGTCGTTTTAGCGGCAGGTTGTCGTGTTCCGGTTCGAAGGGTAAGGTAGCCGGTAAACTTACTTTTACTCGAGGCCTAACATTCCGGCCTCAGGTTGGCAACGCAACATTGCCAACTTTGGTATATCTAGGCGGTGTGACTTTCTTACCATTAGGAAATCCGTCTGCTTGTTTGCCTTCCAATATCATAAAATAAATGTACCGGCCTCTCTTTCGGAGAGTTATGGGAAATCATTAACAAAGTCAAATTGACATCAGTTCTAAAGAGTGTTACCTCTATATAGTCTATAGTCTATAGCTATATAGTCTATAGCTTAGTTTGTAATAATGTATAGTTTCATTATAAACTAAGTTTAGTTAACAAATGATTTTAACTTCTTATCGAATTGTTAAACTTTATGCATGTCAATTTTATCAAAATCAGTTAATGGATTTAGCCGTGAAACCGTAACAGACAGATTTTTGTATTTAATACTATTAAATATAAAAAAGTAAGTATCTTCACGCTCATATCCCCGAAGAAGTTGGCAGAGGCACAACCAGGGCACCCGCGGGTAGCCGAAGACACTAATGCCCGATTTCACCAAGAGCCCCTATATTTTAGGGGACTTTTAACGTATTTTAAGAGACTGTTTTATATGGAACCAGTCCCATAAGTAACTATCGTCAACCGGGCACATATCCAATCCCGAGCATAATTTTTTTTATTAGAAAATTGGAAAAACCTCATTTTCTTTTTGTTGCCCGACCCGGGATTCGAACCCGGGACCTCATGCAGTCAAGTCCAACACCTGAACCGCTAGACCACAGAGGCGATTTTAAATATGTATACGAAAGTCTTTAGGTCTGTTATGCTTTCATAGCCGCGATTAGTTCAAAAATCAACACCCTTAGGTCATCAATGAATCCCCCACTATAGTTTTGTACGAAAATAGGTATTGTTGATATTCATCAAAGCTCCTACCCGAAGTAACAAATTTGTACAGTACTACAATATTTACATTGTCAAATCCGAATGTATTTCACAGATATCTCGAGTTACAGTTAGAGTATTATAGCATTATATAGAGTTGTTATTAGACATAATTAATCTTTTCGCTTAAATTTAGATTAGGTCAGCCAATTTAAAAATAATAGTATAAAATGTAAAGCCTGTGTGGTCTACTTAATGTAATAATGTATCATTACATAAATTATTGTAAATATATTGTAAACTAAGAAAAAAAGACAAGCCCGCGGAGTTTCTTGCCGGATCTTCTCAGTGTGCGGCCGCGTTCTGATCCGGTGGTAGATTTATTATTATATAGACCCGTCACAAGTGCCTCTTGTAGGTTTATGTGAAATAAAGATGATTTATTATTATTATTATTACTTGATCGGGTTGGAGTTGAGTACTAGAGGTCTCGAGTTTGAATCCCAGCTAGGACAACTCAAAATTTTTTTTTAGTTATTTTTTTTGTTTTCTTTTAATATGGGACTACATATAGGACTATAAGTTTTATTTGCAAGCTACTCCTAGCATTAGACTTGAGAAGTACTATTCAAGACGCTTTATGTAAACCCAAACAGGCTAGGAGAATTCATTTGTCATGATCCGAAAAAAATTGTCGTGATCCGAAAAATGTTTAAACATTATTATGTGTAACTTAAAACTTACTATTTTTTAATGTATGTGGATTATTTCGGAAAGATTTGCTACCTTTCGAAAAAAGAATGATCAAATAGTACTCAATAAAATGGAGTCAGAGTTATTAGGTCTTGGGTGTTCTTTATTTTCTTTTTTTGTGTCTATATAAGTATACTAGCTGACCCAGCAAACTTCGTATCGCTTGACATTAATGCTTCGATCGTAGCGCAGTCTGTCGGATCAAATGTGAAACATTCCAAAATCAACAACTAATTATTAAAAAAACATTTGTTTTGGCGCCATCGAGAGAAAAGGTGGTCGAAGTTTTTTTCATAATTATTGAATTTCGTGTTAATATTGAGTAAAATTAGTCAATTTTGGTGGCATTTTGTACAATTTTGTTCAGTGAAAGTGCACAAATAAAATAATCATGAAGAAATTAGCGTATCTATAGTTATAGGAACTATAGTTCCTCGTTGCCGCCAAAACTCATTTCATGAGCTTGTGTAAAAAGGCCACCGTTTTACCCAAGAGCCTGACATGACTTACTGACGACTTATGACTGATGACTAATTAAAATTAATTGAAATTGATATAAAATTTGATGCAAATTACTACTTGACTAATGGCTAAATACTAACGTGAATGCCAAAACCTGAAGAAAGAAGAAGAAAGAAGAAAAAAATATTTTCCAGGAGACCAAATTGTGATTTAACCCATTCTCGAATTCCCTTGAACACATACAAAAAGTTTCATCAACATCGGTCCAGTCGTCTAGGAGTTCATTGACAAACACACGAACACAAGAATTATATATTTAAAGATATATACGTCGTTCTCTAACAGTTAACAAAGAGCCATTGAACAAATATTTAATTTGCTTACTATGGTGTTAGATTCAATTTGTGCGAATGAAAGGGAAGCGATCTGGCGAACTTCGTACTGGCTAACAATGATAGCTACTGACAGATTGTAGAAATTAAAGTAATTAAGAAATTAAAGTATTGTTTTTACCATTTCCCCTGCAATTTTCCCATTTTTTTTCAAACCAATCTTCTCCTCGCAATAACAAACACAACAAAAAACCAAAAATTGGTCATTCCGTTCAGACATGATGCGAAGACCACAAAAAATGGGGATTCATTTTTATATATTTAGATTTATTATTGTGCATGTGCTCACTCAATCTTATCATCCAACTTAATGGTATGCAATCTGAATTTAATAAACGGTTGTTATACCGACCTCCTCGTTGGTCGAGTCGCTAGCGTACACACCTAACTGCACCGCTCAACAGCTAGGTTCGGGTTCGTTTCTCGGCGAGAGCAGGCATTTGTGTGAGGTACATTTAGATGTCTGCATTTCCGGGTCTGGGTGTTTATTAAATTTATTCTGCTATCTATTTAAGTATTTCTTTGTATTAGAATCGTTGACTAACACCCATAACACAAGGATATAATTTGCTTATGGGGTTCGATTCAATTTGTGTTACTAGTCAGGGATATTTATTTATTTATTATTGTTGTAAAAAAGATGTTCACATTTTATTCTATACATAAGACATATTCATAAAGAATTACCTATAACAATTACAACAAAAGCTTATAAACCTCGAAGTTTGACAATGACCAGTCTGATTCAAAAAGTATCACAAAAAGCGATACCGAATTATTTGTAATCTGATTCCAAAGTAAGGAATAACAAAATGTTTTCCAAACTTTCATTGATACAATTGTGCGGTATTCATAAACTTTCAAAACTTTTAAATTCCAACTTAATTGAAACGAGACGCGTATTAAGATAGAAGCCTCAGGATGTGATCTTTGAAATTGACTATAATCGCCACCTTGAAGGGGTCAGTTAAAAACCCCCTAATCAGGTCCGCGGCACGCGTTACGCACTTATATAATGAAAGGGGGAAGCTAGGGCACGGGGGGTGCGGGAGACGTCATCTGCTTACTCCCTGTCCGGCCGCTTCGATCGATACTTCTACGTGTGGACTTTATGTAAAATTCCTCCTGCACACCCGTGGAACGCCGACCATAAGTGTCGAGGAACGAGTTCCCCCTGGGAGAAACTGGAAATATCTTCAATTTTGTAGAGAAAATTTTCCAATGCGAGGGTGAAAGCCCGCGGCGAAAGGATCGCCTGTGTCCGAAAAATGCGTTCTTCTAATTGAATCTACAGATTTGCCTTGCACGCCTTCCTGCCCGGCGTCGTCGGTTTATACCCCTTTGTTTTACTTAGCCTTACTGTTGAATTGTAAACTACTCGATTGGAAGGAATTCCAATCTGTTAAAAGCGAGGATATGTCCCTAATTTTTGGAGTTCCGTAATCAAATGGTAAAAGAATTACGTTGAGTTTGTTTTTTGTAAAAATTTCATTGATATGTCACTGAAAGAGCTGGTTTGACAGCTTATAAGGATTTACTACTCAGGTATGAAGAGCAGGTGGGTAACGTCGGTAAACCTACCTCAACGAGCTACAACAAGAGATAGTTATCACCAGGAAAAGATAACCGTAGTGAAAATTAAGTGACCGAGGAGAACCCTGGTAGTATGTATGAAAAACCTATAACGTCCATAAAAATGCAAATTATAGATATAAAATTGACCAGCCAAAAAAACGATTAAAAAAGTTGGCAATCTCAATTTAAGGACTTTTAAATAATTTGGCTTGAAAGCTAAGAAAAACATGTTTGTGTTCGTTTGTTTGTGTATGTTTTGCATATTGAAATACTTTAAAAGAGATCCTTATAATAGAAGGACCGACGAAGTGATATAGTATATTTTTTAAAAAGTATTTACCGTGTATTTGTTTTATGCTTTCACCTGTTGTGCAGTAAATCTAAACGATTTTATATAACTTTAAACAGTTTCTGACGAAAAGACAAATTATATTCAATTTTGATATTGTGATCGATGGTATTGTCTAACACTGGCACTCTAAGAGGTAGTTCAGATATGGTGGCTGCCCGGACTACATGTCATGTCCATCAAAGCTTACCCGACTACCTAATTTTGTATCATTTGAGCAAAATTTTAGGCACCTCTGGTAAAAACCAAATAGGCACTCCTGCACAAAAAACAATAGAATATCAACAGAAAAATACATAAAGCTATTTCTGAAATACAGTTTAAGAAAAAGTGATAAAAGGAATGGGTCACGACCATCACTGAAAATAGTATCATCTTTGAGTGGATAATGAAACATCTTTAAGTGGATGATGAAATATTTTAACAATATTAGTAGTCCAAAATAACATAATTCGTATTGATTTTAACTTTTTCTAATAAATACTTTATTAGAAAAAGTTAAAATTTTCTGAATAAAGACTAATTAAATGACAATTGCTTACATACTTAATTGGTCGAAATAAACGACACTAGCTGTTCAACCGCGACTTGGTCACGAAGAATAGATTCTCTAATTAAAGATATAAACTTCTATATAGCTATGTGTAAGTGAGGACGCAGAATAAAGAATTCAAGTTCGATGTGGTCGAACCCTAAACTCAATACTTTTTCCGGAAGTTATTATAACATAGACCTAAACCTGACCTAAGTTGGGTCAGTAAGAAAAAGCACGAGAGTCTGAATAGAAATGGTAATGAATGTAGAGGAAACCAGGCAGATCTGCAAAGATCGTGACAAGGCACTTTATGCGCTCTGTCTTCAGTAAGAGACTTGGCGTAATGATGTTTATGCGTGTACGTATGCCATACAATACTTACATACCATGAACTGCTAATTATAACGTTCGGTAATCGGTTCGGAAAATTTAGTTCTCTTAATTACGAGTAGAAACGCTGTTCGAATTTTTCATACAAATAATTTACGAAGTATGGCGCTATAAGTTCACAGTAAGGGTCGGCTTTTATGTTTATTTATTAAACAAGTATGTATGTATATTTATTAAGCCGCGATGTAAGTGCTTTCCTTTGTCGTGTTTCGATAACACAACACCAATAGTCCTACTAACCCAGCTGAATCAGGAGATTCGGGCTGAGCACTCTGCTCGGCCCACAAAATTCGGTGAAGTTGTAAAAAATCGTAAGATTAGCAACAAGTTAATCATTCAAAAAAAAATCAGGAGTAATACCATTCTCCAAGATTCTGTTCTTCTTATCTTTCTTAACATTGGTTTTATCCTTGTTTGCATTCGTTGGTACCGATCAATATGTTGTCCTTATGCTTCCCTAAGTGGGGCTCATGACACATTCGCAATTACTTGCTCAAAGTCGAGTGCTTACACCTAGATATTACATTACACTATATTACATTACAACCATGTTGTAATCCTGCTTATTTACGCTGTTCAAAGTGTCTTCACTAAGTTTTTTCCCCGTGTTTGTCCTCCTCTCCTCCTCCTCTGTAGAATAGACCATCTTCCTGCCAGGTAGCTCGTAAAAGCCAAGCATAGGCTAACCGTCACTAGCACCGTGACATCCTACGTATCCTAGGTGGTAGGGTTTCGCAGTGACTCGCCTGGATTGGTACCACCGCCTTACCTATTCCTGTCGTCAAAACGTCACTGCTTGCCGTTGACGTGTTCCGGTTCAGAGGGTAAGGTAGCCGGTAAACTTCTCGAGGCCTAACATCTTTTATCGTTATCATTAATATATTTGTTAGGGTGTGTCAAACGCATGATAGTTACCCACACTATGTTTTATTTTTTGAATTAATGCACTTTATAAACATTATCATTAAAAAATATTAGCGTTCTGCACTTCTCCTACATATAAACTATAAGTGTGCCAAATTTCATACTCCTACGTCAGCGCAATATTCGTAAAAAAGGGTCTTTTTGCTTAACGTATTAATATTATGATAGATTACTTTCTAGAATTTTTTTTAAATGTCTCAGTATCAGATTCTAATTAATGCTTACTAATTTAAACATATTTTAAAAAGGACAATATTGATTTTATTATTGACGTTAGTCCATATCTTTTAAGTTAATTTGTCCCTTTCTTGGACCGGTTAAGACCATTAGGCCATGTGGTCCTCTACCGTATTAATAAGTCCGTTTATTAAAGCCATTAATCGTCATAGAATGTCATGTCAGGATCTTGAGTAATGCGGTAGCTTCTTTACTCGAGCTTATTAAGTGAGATTTGGCGGCAACGAGGAAATACACGATACACTCATTTCTTCATAACTATTTCGCTTCTGCACTTTAACTGAGCAAAATTGTTATCTATTTTGAATCGACCATTTTATTTTTAAAACTACAAACGAAAAGAGTTAAGGTTGGAATTGTCGAAAATAATGACAAAGACTTTACCATGGGTTGGTATAGATTATGTTCGGTAATTGACATATCGCAATGTGTGGAGCTTTTCGTCTAAAAAATCTATTCTCTTAGTTACCGGTAGAGACGCCGAAAGTTTTCATAGAAATAATTTACGACAACCCTTGCGAGTAGAGTAAACTTGGCGAAACTAAAACTAGTAGTAAGGGTGGTAGTAATACTGATCATAAATGCTAAGGAACTTACTAGCTAATTATCTTTGGCTAATAGTGGGTAGCCTGGTTGCACCTATGCCTACTTCTTCAGAGATACGACCGTGAAGATACTAATTATAAGTGAAATTTGTTTCTGACATTAAAAAAAAGCTTTTAATACCAGACAGATGTTATTTAATTAAAAAGAATTTTCATTGAATTTATTAATATTGAACAATATTAAGTTCCAAATATAGACTCTTACATTGAGTGTCTTCGCAAATATTTAAATTAAGAATTATAAATTAATCACTCCGCTCAGCTTTGCCTACGTTTTGACAGAAAAATAATTTGGACATGGGAAATGCGGTCGAAATGAGAGCGGTACAGAAAATGTGTGGTGTAACAGTGAGATCCGAGAAAGAGTGGTATTGAAAGAAAGTGTTGGTATTGGAAAAAAGTAGAAAGGGCATGCTTCGCTGGTTCAGTCATGTGGAAATAATGACAGATGAAAGATTGACATTCCAGAGACCTAGGTTGACATTCCACTATTGAAAAACACCCATCCACATATTTTGCGTTGTATATTCCTTATCTCACGTGTTGGTGATACTTTCTTGCCATTTCACTCTTTCTCAAATCTCACTGTTGCGAATGTGATAATACACTAAAGAGAACAAATTTATATTAATACGTGAAGACTTCGGAGTCCCAAATTCAACTGAAAGTTGTTGGCCAAATATTTATCCACACGGGACGGGTTTAGTAAAAGATCTTTTCGACTATTTAGAATAAAATTATATGACAGCTTATGATTTATTAAAAACCGTTACGCAAAATTTGTAAATTACTTTTTTGCTTTATTGGCGGAAGCTTACATTACAAGTTTCATTTGTCTCGTGTGCGCTCGTGTGTGTGTTTGTGTGTGTGTGTGTGTGTGTGTGTGTGTGTGTGTGTGTGTGAGTGTGAGTGTGTGCGTGCGTCCGTGCGTGCGTGCGTGCGTGCGTGCGTGCGTGCGTGCGTGCATGCGTGCGTGCGTGCGTGCGTGCGTGTGTGTGCGTGTGTGTAGATGTCTGTCTGTGGTATCACTTTTGAACGGACGTATTTTCAATTTTTAAAACTAAGTTATCTACAAAAAGTCTTAGTTATATTTCAAGTAGGCTTTTTGTTTTGGATTGTTATATGTTTTTTTAAGTTTAGTGTTATTATTTAATTCTTTTATCTTCTTGTGTCTTCACGGCCATCTCGTCTAGTTTTAGGCAGAGCTGTAATTAGGTCAAATACTTGTTGTGTATGTTTTAATAACTGAAAGTGGAATGAAGTTGAAGAACGGAGTTGAACGAAAGTGTTGGTGTAAAAACGAGTTCGTCATTTTGAAAGATTGGCAGATGAAAGATAGACAAAACAGATATAAAATGCGAATGTCAATGTCAATGCCCAGGAATCTTAGGTTGATATGTTACGAAATTATTACTCGGATCTTATCCCTGATGTCAGGAATCTCTGAAACCAGAGTGTTTGTATGGGGTCCAAAGTTTAGGCATCACATATTAATATATAGGTAATTAGGTAGGTTAAAAAACATTTTTGATTATCTTGGAGATTCACTCAAAATTTATTTCAAATTATAAAAACATTAGATTCAATCACAGTTTCGGTGTGCAATGTACCTACATATATTTGTGTATCTGTAAAGATTTAAAAAGTAAAGTCGAATAAGTTACACTTATAATTCAAAAACTGCTGAACCTGGTTTTTTGATACAAGACAAAAGAAATTATTTCTTCTGTGTTAGAAGAAATAACATAAATTCATCTGCCCCAGGGCAGGCGTTACAAAGTTACTATGACAGCTAGGAATATTGGACACGGAAGGAACTTGGAACGGAACCAAGACGAGCAAGTAAATACTAAAAAGTAGAGTGCTATGGAGTTGTTATACTAGAAAATCTTCCGCCTCTCTACCTACTATTTATCCAATGCAGGGTTGTGACTACTCCATCGTCCTACTTAAGTAACTTTATTAGATTATAGCCATAGAAGTTGGTGGTAGCGTAGCATCTCATATGAAATGTTACCAGAGCCTTACATACTTTCTCGGCACGGTGTCAGTGCTCACCACTGTTACTTTTTTCATTCTGTAACAAGACTGACACTGACATTGTATAAAACAAAGTCCCCGCTGTCTATCTCTGTATTTAACTAGATCTTTAAAACTACTGAACAAATTTTAAAGCGGTTTATAAAATAGATAAAGTGATTAAAAAGGAAAGTTTACATGAATAATCGCATACAAGTTAGTCCACCTTGGCGAAGCTGGGACGGGTGGCTAGTTCTATTACAATAATTACTTAGACTATTATTACTTCCACTAGCTTCCTTGGCGATATCATATTGAATATACGTATTTAAGCTTAAGAACCTTATTAACAACAGAATAAGTTTTTTTTTTAATTTGCTAAAAAAATCATTAAAATAATTGTCTCACTTTGTAATAAATGCGATAATCAATTAGAACTAAGCATTAAGCTTGATGATATGTTACAACATTCTTTAAATTATTTGATAGTGAATATTTAACACAATTCATTATAAAAAAAAACATTCGTTCATTCATTCAGTACATAGAGCAAAAATAAGTTCGTAGTGTTGGGTACTCGTATAGGACATTGTTACGCTAGCAAACGCGTGTCCGACACACATTTGGGCGTACTTTTATGAACCTCCAAAAGTCAGTAACCCACCCAATGGCGTAGTTTATGTTGGATTTTAACATTTATGTCATATGACATGATCATTGTGGATTTATGGGGTATTTAAAATACGTTAACATTTTTACTGTTTTACTCATACCTATACTATTTATAAATCCATACTCTACATTGTGTACTTCATTTTAGTTATTATTTTGACTTTATAATTTATTTATATTTTGATTACCCATTTGATACCTTTGTGTTTATAACATTCTCCCCATTTTCGGGGAAAAAATTTAAAGTTGACAACATATTATTTGTTGTTTAGTGTTCTCATGTTAGTTTTTACATGACATTTCTACAGATTTTTAATCCATATATGCCCATGTCTACTTTTTCAAATCGTTACTTAAATGCCCCCTGATTCGAAAACGAAACAAAAATCTAACTTCCATCAGAGATGAAGAACTTGACTTTCCGCATTTCGTTCGGAAAGTATATCCTACTGCTATTCATATCAAGGCTAAGGTACTTTCTTATTTTTGTCTTTGAAATTTTTGATCATTACAAACTCTATGTTTGTTTAATAATCAGTGCAAGTTGTAACTAGTTTTTGACGTGCAAAAATTATGCCGCATTCCAATAGAAAAGTGAGTATTTTTAAAAATAACTAAAGTTTAATGGTTTTGCCTATTTCAAAATAAAGTTAAATAAGTATTGAATGTATTAGTGTAACCAGCAAAATATTGTTTTTGAATAATTCAAATGGTTTCGTTTTATCACGTTTTTATCCTTTTTATACAAGAGGAGGCAAACGAGCAAGTGGGTCACCTGATGGAAAGTGATCACCTCCGCCCACGGACATCCGCAACACCAGGAGTATCACAGATGCGTTGTCGACCTTGAATTACGCTCTTTTCTTGAAGGTGACTATGACTTTCTTGAAAGTCATAGTCGTTTAGGAATACCACCCTCGGTAATTGATTCCACAAAGGTGTTATTCGGGGTAAGAAATGTCTTCGGAATCGCACAGTTATAGATCGCCACGCATCAAGATGATGGGCATGACACTTTAACTCTGACGCGATGTCCGAAGGTAGAAATAAGCGGCTTGCATTAAACTAAACAACTCCTCAGAGCATTCCCCATGATAGATGCGGTAGAGAACACTGAGGGACCCAACATCTCTACGCAAGGAATCAAGCCAATTGGTAACTGCTTGGTTATTGACAATTCGAGTTGCTCTACGTTGAATGCGGTCAAACGGAAGGAGCTGGCACTGTAGAGCCTGGCCAGAGTTGAGAACAGTACTACATATGAGGCCGAATTTGCGCTTTATATAGTTGTAAGCGATGGGTCGCCTTGAATTACTGTGTCTCTTAACTGAGCACACCAACTTAGTGACTATTATATTATTATTTTATTATTTATTAAGTTTTTATTCAGAGGCTATTTTTGCCTTGTCCTCCAGATGACCATGAAATAGAACATCACTTGAAATGAAAGCCGAGTACATATCAATGCAGGCCTTGGCAGTTAGGGGAACGCTCTCAAATCGAGTCGATGCTACAAAGGAAGTATTTTTAGAGGAAAACGCGTAAACTTGTGTCCTGCTAGGGTTAAATTTCTAATGTTGGAGCCTACAGAGTAGCAATTAGTGGTAAAAAGGGGTACATTCTAATAATTTTCTGGCTTACTGATCTAGCTGTGAATGCTACCCTTCTCCTACAAGAATATATAATATGTGGATACCTTAGAACTTCGGCACAGTATTTCTCGCATTCTACTCCCAAAATATGGCTTAAAAAAATGACGGCCATGTGCTTTTAAAAAGACCTCTAGTTTTGTTCCTCCTTCAGTGCGCAAGTGAAAGGCTAAGGACATGATCGGTAGAGCACGTAGCCTGAGTTGATCGGTAGAGCACGTAGCCTGAGTTGTGCTCTGTGCAAAAACCTGACAGTTACTTCGTGCCAGAAGTGACAAGTTAAATTACACAACAAGCACACGGCTCTCCTGATGGTCAAAGTAACGGTGCACTATATACACGTTATAGGTCATACATGTTACATGTTATAGGTCCTATAGTCCACAGTTGTCTCTTCCGGAGAAACTAGTGATTGTTAGCAGACCTGTTACAACGTAAATATGAAATGTTTGGTGCTAACTAGCTCAGGGGCTAGTTCTTTCCCGTACCTCATTTTCCTATCACAAGATAATATCACCGCTCTTATTTAACACATTTTGATGAGACATCGCTTCAATTTAATTAACCTTGATAAATTAGAAAGTGAAACTAAATGACTGTTCGGTACCTAATTAGACTATAACACGTGCAGTGAAAAATTAATCGTCGTTAGATGATCCAAGCTTATTCCAAATGTCTTTCCTATCTTATATCCAAAAAAAATTCAGCCTTTAGTGGGTGTGCCATTAACATCGTGAGTATATTAGATAATCTTATTACACGTATAATTTGTCACATGTTATAAGAACTTTAGTAATAGTAATTGTTCACACTTTTGTGAATGTTCTTAACTAAAAAAGTAAATTTTTAGGAAATCGATTTTTAAGTTTTAGTACAACAAAGTTTTAACTGAAGCTGGTCTTTTTAATCTAAAGGTAGTTATGTAGCCTATTTGCCTATATTACTAAAAAACTTCAATCGGAGTTCATAGCCAAATTACACTTTTGCATAGTTTGAGGTTAGTTCAAGAAGTACTTGTTCAAATATATTTAATTATACGTAAGAGTCTAAAAATTAATTTTGATGCACCTCTGGAAAAACATGTATGTAATGTAGTTAAGAATCCTTTTGATCACGTCAGCTTTCAACACAAAATCCGCATCGAAATCGGTCCATCGGTTCACAAGTTATGATAATACAGACAGACACACACATGTATATACAAATACTTCAAACTTATAACATCCCTCTTTTTCCGTGAGGGCTTAAAATGAATCCCCATTTCCCTTGATTATCGCATCACGCATTATCTTACAGACTGATTTTGCCTCTGTGTTCTAGCGGTCCGGGTGTTGGACTTGACTGCATTAGGTCCTGGGTTCGAATCCCGGATCGGCCAACAAAAAGAAAATTGGATTTTTCCAATATTCTAATAAAAAAAATGTTGGTCGATATTGGAAATGTGCCCGGTTGGCTTGCCACCTATCACATTGTATCTTCGGCTAGTCGTGGGTGCTCTGGTTGTGCCTCCGCCTACCTCTTCGGGTATATGGGCGTGAAGATACTATAAATAAATATATACAAAGAAAAAGATTATGAATATGATAAGTCAGACAGGTTTGCAAGGATCCTGTGGTTTGGCACCTATCACATTGTGGGACTTAGTGTCTTTGGCTAGTCGTGGGTGCCTTGGTTGTACCTCTGCCTACCTCTTCGGGGACATGGGCGTGAAGATACTGATTTTGCTAATTATGTTTTTGTTGTATTAGTTATCTTCAGGATAAGGTTTTTATGAAAAAAAAACGTAAGTTTAGCAGAACATTGGAGAATTTATCAGCCACATCCAGAGACTTCAATTAACATTTTATCTATCATTAAGTCACAAAAATGTGTATAGAAAAAGTCGACTTAACAACTGATTAAAAGATATTAGACGTTTCTGAGTGCGGACGTAATAAAACTTAACGATCACTTATTTTTTTATGTAATTGTCAGTTGATTGACATTCGATTTCTATATTCGTATTTAAGACAGGATGACGCTGTCATTAGTTTTACATATTTTTAACTAAAATAAAACTAATTATAGCCTGCCCCGGCTTCGCACGGTAATGAAATATACATATTATAAACCTTCTCCTTCAATCACTTTATCTATTAAAAAAACTGCATCAAAATCCGTTTGTTTGAAAGATTTAATAAAGCATACAAAGGGACAGAGGAAGTGACTGCTTTATACTATGTAGTGATGGCGACAAAATATACTCTTTTTTTTAACAAAGACAATTTTTTAGATAACAACCGAGTTACGAAACCCAAATTCAAAGACTACTTCACTTTCATATCGTTCTGGAAGTGCGTAATGTTTTCAATAAGACACGTATTCTAAACACTTGTCGATATTGAAATGGACGATGCTGAAAAGCGAAAGTGACTTTCCCTTTAGAGAATATTGAACCAGATTTAGCAGCTAGAGTTTCTGTTTGGAGGCCACGTACGAGGCGAAATGTATTCGGCGTCGTTGTTGGATACCCACTCACTGCCCCTACCGATACGTAGGGCGGGCAGCTTTACTTCGTGAACATGTAAAATAGGTACGCACTATCGTATGTTTGCTCTACTTTAAAAACACTTTTTTATTCATTTATCAGAAAAACGTACATACATATCTTCACGCCCTTACAGGGTAGGCAAAGAGTATTGAGTGCCAAACCACAGGATCCTTGCAAACCTGTCTGACTTATCATATTCATAATCTTTTTCTTTGTATATATATATTTTTAGTATCTTCACGCCCATATACCCGAAGAGGTAGGCGGAGGCACAACCAGGGCACCCACGACTAGCCGAAGATACTAAGTCCCACAATGTGATAGGTGGCAAGCCAACCGGGCACATATCCTACCCCGAGCAACATTTTTTTTATTAGAAAATTGGAAAAACCCAATTTTCTTTTTCGAACAACTGAACCGCTAGACCACAGACACGATTTGTTTTATATATATTTATTTTTATGGTAACAGAGAATAAAAACACGGCTTTTCTGGTGGTATGAGATAACCGTGGTCTATAGACAAGATATGCACCTATGTCGTTGACCTGTGGGAAGAGTACTAGGCCTATTGTAATAAGTTGATCGGTTACCTGCCCCATGGACCGAAACATGATGCTGCCATTAGGGCGACAGAAATAGTTAAGTCGCTGAACAGTAGTCTACCACCAGTGGTCTTGCTAGTTTGTAAGTGCATAAGTAACTTCACGCCCATATTTCCGAATAGGTAGGCAGAGGTACAACTAGGGCACCCACTTACTTACTTAGTCCCACAGTGTCATATCCGATCCCGGACAACGTTATTTTTTTCCGACTCCGGTCCACTAGACCACAGAGGCGATACTTTTTTGCTTGTTTTGGTAGAAAATGGGTCACAAAAACGTTTAAGAATGTGAGTAAATATTATCTATGTATTTAACATTCAACGTGTAACATTCATCCATATCCTTATTATTTTCTATTGCTAATAGCTTTATTATTAATTTATTTAAATGACTATGACTATTTAATTCAAATTGGACAACTGACATAAACTCAATTACTTAACAGTGATGTAAAATTTATATTTTCCTTGTTTTCTTAAAAATTTCAATATTACGCTAAATTTATAAAAAGAAAATATAAGCGGTAATTTAGTAAGGCTAGGATATCTAGGCTGTTATGATTTTAATTTTTTTCAGCTACCCTACTCTCGAAACTGGTAGAATGTTTAAGAGATAACATTAATGTTGGAAGGTCATGAGCTAGTATATCTATTTTCTAACATCTGTGGTCATGAGTGTCTTCGGTGCAACATGTGGCGCATCCGCTTGTAACTTCGGATAGTCATGAACACAGGACAGTTGTGATATTGTGGTCATTACTACATGTGGCGCCACAGGTGCATCGGAAATCTCATAGCTTGTTTCTTATTGGTCCGTTGTCGGGAAGTCATGGATAAAGTTGTCTCATTAGCACAACAGGTGGCGAATTAGCAAGTAACTCGTTTCTTATTACCGTTATCACCGTGACGTGTTTACGTAGTGTTGTCATAGTAGCAGCTTTACTCCAATGTTTACGCTGGTTTGTTTAGTAACAAATGGGTGTACGCTGTAGTTATTTGTTACGGGTTTGTTTTGATATTTCTGAATTATTCACTAACTACCCTCAAGTTGTGAGCACTAGTCCCGGTGGTACTCGTTCGTCCCGCATTTGTGTGATATATATGAACTAGGTTGTTCCATTAGCGGGCGTTGTAGTCGTTATGTTGCTAGCCTGAAACACTTATTATTTCACTATTAATCCGGAGCCATTTCGGTGTCTAGAACTAATCATAACTATTTCAACATGACTTTATAAAGGTGTACATTACTATCAGAAGTATCATATAAAATAACTAATGTTTCGTAAAAAAAAATAATGTAAAAGACACTATAAAAACATCCATATATGTTGGATTTATACAAATGTTTTCAACTAGAGTGCGCCTAAACTTTCGTTTATCCAAGTATATAATTTTCTACTAATCACCAACTTTAAATAAATTAAAGCATGTGGTTTTTACTGATTTAATAAAGGAAAAATATCAAATCTGCAGCTATGTACAAAAATCAAAATAAAATTAAGTACTTAGCGACAGCGGGATACATAAAGAGTTAATATCAATTGTTGCTCATATATATGCATAGAAATCAAAGACTTGCCTTCTTCCTCATAATTCTCCACTTAGTCCCTAATCGTGAGTCTATTGATATAAATTTTGCATATTATAGTGTTTCAATTCATCTTACACGTACATAGCTGTAGTTCCATGGGATAAAAATTAAAAAACTCA